>VXBU01018239.1:490465-530657 GCA_013400315.1 Bombycilla garrulus | reverse complement strand
TTAAAATAACACTATTTTAAATAGTATTATATTGAGTTAGTTTCTTCCTATCTTAGTTTAAAATAGACTCCATCCACTCTTTTCTACTTTGTTGGTCAACTGAAAGAGGAAAAAAAATGAAAGAAATGCTGAAGCTCAAAGTGTTCAAGAAAACAAAGATTTATAACAAATATTTTTGGTTTCATGTTTTTCACAGGCTTTTATTTAATGGAAATTTGCATGTTTAGATAGAGGAATACCCAATATGTTCCCATACCAATTCACTTTTACCCACTTAAAAGGCTTTAGTTTCAAGTTTGAGCTACACTTTATACAAATGAAATGAAACATGGCATAGTTTGGAATTAAACCAAACATTCTCTATTTTTCCTAGGAAAGTAACTTCCCTCTTTCATTATGATATCAAGTATATTTAATATTTTCAGTATGTCAGGTTTTTAAAAGGACAATAGCAGTGATGTGAAGAAAAAAAAAGGCACCTATATTTCTGTGTAAGAGTAAAATGATCACATAGTATATGCAATTTTCCCCACAGTGAGCATGCTGCTGTGATGGATATGATCACAGAAGCAGCAAAGGTGGAGTGTGGCCTCCACAGAATCCTTAGTTTTCCCTTCCACTCCCAGTGCAGACTTGCTTTACAGAATTGACTGCTAGTAGAAAGAAAAGACTAATCGATGAGGTGATTTCAGTCATTCCCACACTTGAGAAAACTTTCCTGTCTTCCACTTGTAATTTTAACTTCTTTTTTATGTTCTTATGCAACTTGTCAACTGCATTGTCATTAGAAAATGATGTATTAGACACTATGGGGTACAAGACTTCATGCACAGAGAAGAAGTCTCTCTAGGAGAGCTGCATCTGTCATAAGAGTCCAGTCACTACCACAAACTTTCAAGAAAACTTTCATGACTCTTGTAATATATGGAAGAACCCAAAATAAATGTGGCTACTGAATCTATTTGTACTTAAAATTTTTGCTGAATTTTTGGATACTGAATTTTTTTGTTTCTTACAGAAAAGCATTTTGAGTGTTTTAAATGCTTGATTAATCTGAGAAAATACATATTAATAGTTCTCAAAAGCTGAAGAACAAGGAAATAATAGCCTAAGTTTCTGGAGTACTGCTTTAGTCAGTGGTCTCACTGTACGCTGGATCACAGAAAATTAAACAGTGATACAGTTTATCAAATGATCAAAGGCAAATTTGCACTGAAAGAAAAAAATTCAAAACATGGCACTACACAAAGCCATATTTCTTTTAGCAGCTTCTGAGGTGACACTTAAGCAACCATCAGACACAATGCAACATTTAGAGGCTTCTAAATATGACTGGATGTCATGAAACCTTGCAATCAGTTTACAATGTAGGCCTCAAAAGATTTAGTACATATTTAAAAAAAAAGCTGCAAAGCTTAATAACATTGACCAAACAAAAAAGGAAAGCTATCATTGGATTGGACATTATTTCCACTAAATTTAAGTATATATGACAAAGATCCATTTGTCATTCATACCTAGATTTAGTGGAAACAATCGTCCCAAATTTCAAAAATTCCTAATAGTATTGAAAAGCAGTATTAGTTTGTTGGAAACATATTATTCCTTCATTTTTCAGTTCTCCAGTGTGTAGTCATTAGCAGCAGGCTCTCAGATTCTTAATCTCTTAGTTCCTCAATTAGTCATCAAAATTTCCTGCTCAATTTCCTTCCCATGCTGACTCTTCCTACTTATTAAACTAATTTTCTTTCCTGATATAAATGCTATGAAATTAATACTCCTACATCATTTGCCTCCAAAAGAATTGAGCAAAATTTTCAGCATGGACTGCATACCAGATGGCATGCATGAGTTTCTGAAAAGAAACAATATATGAAATTGCTGTAGCTAAAAGAACCTCGAACATAAAAATCTTATCTTCCTGATGTTACGAAAATTGTTTGGATGATTTTAGTTGGTGTTAATTTTTTTATTTTTTTGTGTTCAGCTTTTTTTTCTTTGCTGTTTTTTTTTTTTTTTTATGATACAGGAATATACAAAGTCATTCATATCTCAGAAAATCACAGTACAACACATGATGAAAAATTTTAAAAATTGCACTTTGAAGAGTTTGGTTAAGGTATTGCATTTAATCTTCTAAAAGAAACCTTGTCTTAATGTTGTTAAAGTCACTAAGATAGTTTTCAAATATAAGATAAAAATTGAAAAGATCATATCTAGAAAATGTTAAATTAAAACTTCCTTTGGATTTCAGTAAGTTTTCTGTACTGTCTCTCACAGTATCCTTCTGGACAAAATATTGTAGTAAGTGGGGTTACATGAGGTTGGCCACTACTGGGGTAGCACAGGACACCATTTTAGGGCCAGATGCCTTCAATGTCTGTCCTAGGTTACAATGTAAAATATTCCAAAAGGTCTGTATTCTATCTCCATCTTCATGAACTGTTAAAACCAGGAGGGGCAGTGTTTTCCTTGCCTCCTCCCCCGGACCATCTCCTGTTAATGGGCCATTAACACCTTGCCCCATGAGTCATGGATAACTCCCTCCGGGAGCCATTTCCTGTTTAATGGCAATTAAGGACCCACCCCATGACTCAGAGAATGACATCAGCCCATTGTGAGAAGCTCTGCCCAGGGGGAAGAGCCAAGCATTCCCACCTGGATATAATCTGGGCATTTGGACAGAACAGGCATCTGCCTTCTACTGGATTCCCAGAGGAAAGACCAGACCCTTCAACATCACCACTGGACCATTGGAGGAAAACTCCACCCTTCTACAAGATCTCTGCTTCAGCAGAACTATCTGTCATTCCAGGAGCACTACTGGAGCCACCATTCAAACCAGACGGCTGCCAACACCCTGACTGACAGGGCGTCAGGTTGTATTCTAACTGTCAGGATTTTGGTTTTTTGTTTAATATTGCATCTTGTTCTAATCTTCCTATTAGGTTGTAGTTTGTTGGTTTTTGTTTTATTTTATTTTGTTTATACATATTAAAGAACTGTTATTCTTATCCTCCTATCTTTGCCTGAGAGCCCCTTTTAATAATTTGGAGGGAGAGGATTTGCATTTTTCTATTCCAAGACAAGCTCCTGCCTTCCCTGGCAGGCACCTGGCTTTCAAAACCAAGACAATGTTTTAATCTGCACTGGTCCCAGCACCAGCCTGACAGAGTTCAATGAGCATTTGGCCAACACTGTCAGGCACAAGGTATGATCTTTGGGGTTTTCCTGTGCAGGGCCAGGAATTGGACTCTGACCCCTATGAATTTCTTTCAACTCAATATCCATGATTCTATACTGGATTACGAGTTACATATGATCTCTGTAACAAAAAACCCATTAATTCTTTTGAACCAAATTAAAAGCTTGTGGCTCTGTTGAGAAATGTTGAGAAAGTTTGTTTCCCCTTTTCAACTGTTCTAATGTACGTTTTCTGTAGTCTTATGGACTTGCTCATAACAAGCTTCCACTACATGTTCACAATGCCACTTTGAAGAAAATACCAACAAAACAACTAAAGAGATTTTAGCTCCTCAGCATTCTGAACAACCATCTCTAATTTTTCATCTCTTTTTTACGTTAACATATAGTAAGATTATATTTGTAGTGATAAACTATCCTTGTGCAGTACTGCTTTTGTGATTATAAAGAACTTCAGCATTTTATCACTAATAACAGTGATTTGTTTCCAGTACTCAGTGGGTAAAGCAATTAATGTAACAACCCTCATGTCACTCCCCATAGTTTTAATTTTATCAGCTGTAAAATAGAAATAATAAATTATGTTGTCTTGCAGGTTATAAGGTTATGTATGTCCAATGGTCCATGAAAAATTCTAAGCAATGTATTTGGTTCTTAATTTTCATTATCCATATACCACACTTATATTGTTAAATATTACTCCAGGTGAGCAAAGCTCTATTTGCTTTACTCTGCAAGAACCTAGTTATAGCTACATAAAACTTAGCTATAGTTAATGCAAACACAACTTGAATGTTAAACAGTTTTTCTATTCCTTATTCTGAAAAGAGTTTGTAGTCCTGAATTTCATCAGGGTTGTAAACTTGCTAGTTAGGGATAGCATGTCGCCTTGCTCTGCTTTCATCCTAATTTTCCCAGCATTCCAAGAACAGTGAGAGAAGGATGAGAATAAATGTTTGAATACTGGTAAACCAATGAACATCTAACGTGTCAAATCTATTGGCATTAGGACAGCTGGACATCTACCTCACAGTAGTCACTAAGGAGTATTTACTAAATCAGGAACTTTGCTAATACTGTAGCTTATAGTGACAAGGTGACAAAGAATCAAAAAAAAATAGAACATTTTTTACTAGACAAATGAAGATTAGGCAAACTCTATAAAGCATTAGCTGAAGTCTGTAAAAATTCATATTACTTTTAAATTGCAGATATTCAGAGATAGACAAGTTATATTCTAACAGCATCATCCACTTAAGAGAGACCTTTAATTTTCCTCTCTTTTTATTTGGGATAGTATCTATATTTCCATACCAAGTTCAGCTACAGCACTTTGCTCACCTGTTCATCACATTTTACCGACATTTTCACCTTGCCAGTATTTCCCGACAGGTCCTTCCACCAGTTAGAAAAACATTTGATCTGCTTATTCAAAAACCTTTATCCTCCCATATCAAGGACAACAGTCTTAACTGTGTTTCCATGATAGAGACAACCACAGCACTAATATTATGATGACATAACAATGCAATAAGGCAAGAAAGGGACAGATTTTGTTAAGTATATACTTGGATATCAGGTATATGTTTACAGCAAGACAAGTTATAATGAGGCATTGCTGAACTACGTAAGATGATCTTCCTTCCTCCGTATAGATAACTATTTTTTACAAATCTAACTTACAATTATTAGCAGCTATTTCCTTTACTTTGAAGGAAAAATCCAATGTGTATTGAGGGCTTGCTACCAGTTAGAATATTTGGTAGATGAGGCTACAAACAATAAATCTATTTTCATCCAAATACAGTGAGTGGAGACTTTTATCTGTAGAAATGGCAATGCATGTTGAAAACCATTCCTGCACTGCCAGGCTATTTAAAGAATTTTGGATTAAAGTTTGTTGTATCATGCACTCACAGTACTGCACCTGCTTAAAATAAACAGTTCAACAGAATGTAGAAAAATACTCCTGCATTAAATGTGGTAACTAGTTTATTCCCACTATTTTAGTTACAAAAATATTTTATTCACACTGTAAAAGTAAGAAGTTTTCTATAATAGATGTATTTTGTAAATATGTATACATTCAGCTATAAGCTTCAAAGCTGCTTGATGACCTTATTCAGATGAGCTGTAAACAACAGAAATATCCCCAACAGAAGATTATGAACTTGAAATAAGTGTATCACAAGGAAGAGTGCATTCATCTTCATTCACTTTTATATTCAGGTGACTTAGGTGTCATGACTATTTTTAATTAATTAAAGCAGAGAAAAATACGGTCTGAAACTATGCAAAGGTTCTTATTCAATAGACTGAAAAGGCATCATCATGGTGTCTCATATTTTCCCTATGTGGTGTAAAGGTTTAAAGCTATCAAAAAGCTATCGACACCAACAGCAGTAGAATTTGGACTTTTTTTATTTAAAGAAAATTTCTTGATGGTCTCTAATGAATTTGTTAGTCTGAGTCAATAATGAGGGAGGTCTGGTAAATTTTGGTTTCTATCATACCCAAGAATTCTAAATTATTTCCTTGGATTTAGATCAAATGAAAACAGCAAGAACTGATAGACAAACACAAATGATTTAAAAAAACCCCAATCTAGTGTCGTATCTATGAGTACATCTCCTGTAATTTTGTGAATGTCATTAAATCTTTTCATGTTACATAAATAGCTGACATACCATGCTCTGACTACTCAGTGTACCAGTAGAAACTAAAATCCAGTTATATACTGATTAAATAAATCTAACAAAGTTAAAAATCTTTTGACAGTTAAGAATTCATACTTAGCTTTATGAAGCTCAAGATAAAAGGGACAAGATTTAGTCTATTCTTGAAAATGAAATTAATATTTCAGGTTCATTGAAGGTCAGAGGGACTATATTAACACCCTTCATGATACAGATTATTGTGACAGGACCCTGTGGCTCTTCATCAAACAGAACCCTTTCTTTCACTTCTTTGGCTTTAGCAGCCACTTTAACATCTATTATCATACCCATAAATCTCCAATGAATTGTTTATCTCTACAAGTAATTGTCTTCTCATAGAATTTAATACTGAATTGTGCATATCAAGAAAAAAAAAATGTTTGTATCTGTGAGGACATGAAAAAAAAACAAACAAACAAAACTTTGAGTCCTCTTTTAAGTATAACTTAATAAATTTTTTGGGTTCTGCAGGTTTTCTCAATTGTGCCTATTATCTAAGAAATGAGCTCTGCTTCTTCAGGTAAAATGTTAAGCTGTCCAGACCATGTAATAGTGGCTGAGACACTTCAATTTTTTCTGGTAAGATATTTGATAAATAAAATCACTATGTTTATTCCTTGCTATAATTTAGAAACAAATTATTTGTGATATACATTCAAAGCAATACAGCTCCACAAGGAGTTACAGAATAACTGCCTAGATTTTCACATATTGCTATGACTCCTTATTGCAGCTTCCTTTCTCGAGTGTTAAAATTTATTTTTTTTTAATAATCACTCTACCGGGTACTTGAAAGCAAATTTGTACCATTCAGGAATACGTGTCAAACAAACAACAACAAAAACCACTACAAGCAGTGTAGTTTGCCATACCATAATATCTTTTAGTCCCGGGCATCACTGATATTAATACCCTTCTATAATAAGCTGTCAGGATCCATTTAAATACCATCAGTAATAGGATGACTTACTAGAAAATAAACAACTTTTCTTCAATTTCAGTTTTTACTAAGGGGGTCTTCTTCACAACCTCTAAGCATATAAAAAGATGGGTTATTTCCTTTACTCCAGAGACTACATCCTCCTTTTCATTCTCCAACTCTACTGGACTCCAGATGGCATTTGCAAGACACAGATAGATTTCTGTCCCATGAGTACAACCAGAGACTTTGTCATAGGCTCAGGCTTCCTGGGACAGATCCCTTAAATATTTTTCTAAAACACTGATAGCTTTCAAGATATTGAGAAACTTCCCAAATTCTTCTGAGTCAAGGGAGAATATTTAACCCTCAAAATCATAGGATAATTACTGCTCACCTCTAGTAAATATAACTGCAAGTTAGTTTTGTAACAATTTTTAATGACTAGCTAGAGCCCTTTGAAAATTTCACATCCACTTACCAAACGTAATACACACATATACACTTAGCCTTGGCTATGGTTTGTGAATCCCTTTGAGGTATGCTGTGAAACACACGATGAAAAACACTCATGCAGACTTCCAGGTAGATGGACGTGACTTGTCGTTAATAACGTGCACTGTATCTGGCATTGTGCTCCTGTATTTGGAACTTATATTTTGCAGGTTTTGAGATTACAAGAGGAAAAAACACACCTTGGATTTCATTAATACAACTATGTTTGCTAAGCGGCTTAATGAGCATATGCTGGGTATAGTTACATTCCCACCAGGAAATGTAAAACACTACTTAAAACAGTGAAATTACCGTAATTGAAAGAACACAGATGCTCTTTAATAATGTAGTAGATTGCACCCTCAATGGAAATGCTCATTAATTCTATTTTAAGACAGTGTGATTCACCTGAATGTCAGACAATTATCATTGAAAGCTAGGTTAGCAGAAAGGTTACATATTTAGATTTGATTACTCTATCACAGAACATGCAACATTTTCCATTTGACAGCAATATGCCTACTCATTTACTTCTCCCATATCATGTAATTTATAAGCAGAGGGGGAAAAAAGTCAGAAACATAAAATTTCTGTTTCACAAAAAAAAAACAACAAACCACCAACTCAAGCAAAACAAACCACTTCTTAGGTCATATTAACTTCAGAAAATTATAATACTTCATAAAGTATCATCTGCAACCTGAAGGAGAAGGTTATGATCCCCACAGAGAGATTTTCAATATCCAAAACTGAGTTACATCAGTAGGAATAAGTAAGTGTTGCTAAATTGCTGCAAACTTGAGGAAATAAGAGTAGCCTGCAGTTAGTAACATACAAGGATAGAACTAAAATGAAGGTTGTCACCAAGGTCATCCATACTATTTTGTACAGGTTAACTGTATTTCTCTTCAGTATTTAAGATTATTTAACAGAACCTAATGCAACATGGTTTAAGTCCCTGTTTCAACATTTTTTAAGCAATTACTAAATTTCTGGTAGAGGCATCATTTGACTTGTGTTCCTTATACCTTATACATGATTTCCATACCCATACTAAAAAAAGTTCCAGTAACTCCTTAGTTCTTGGCTTACAGAAATTTGTGAAAACTCCACCAGCAAACTTATGAAGTCATTGGAAAGGGTAGTTCAAACTCATTCATTGCTCACTGACACGATCAAGCATTTTTCAAATGCTAAATTGTTTTTTTCCTAACTTGATTTTGCTTTTCTATACTTTCTATTTCCCAAAAGAAGTATCTTAAGCCTACTTACAATATGCAGATATGTGCAAAACACTTTACAAGTAGTAATTAATCAACTCACATGCACATGCTATTTGTGGAAATCGATTAAAGCAAGTTAACTGCAAACACAGAAGAAGCAGAATTTTTCTAAGTTTGTTTTGGCAGGTTTTTAATTTTATAATATACTTTAAAATGTCTTTTCTTTAAATGTAGATATACAGAACCCTGTAAACAAGTTCACAGCTTACTTTGTGTCTTTAGTTAATAAATGCTTTGACAAAATGCTAAAGATGAACGAGATGTCTCCACACAGCAAGGACAGTAAGACTCCTTCATCTTCTATTTCAACATTATATGTGTATGTAACACTGTACTTATCAAACCTTGCCTTAAACACTTCTGGAGAAGGGGCTCAGGCTGCCTGAAAACAGCTTCTCACATTCCCACATTTATAAGCACATGTGGTGACAAGATCAAGGGTAATGGCTTAAACTGAAAGGGAGATTTAGATTAAACATTAGGAAGAAATTCTTTCTTTTAAGGTTGGTTAGGCACTGATAAAAATTGCGCAGAGCAGTTGTGGATGCCCCCTCCCTAGAAGTGTTCAAGGGCAAGTTGGATGGGACGTTGGGACGTGGTCTAGTGGAAGATGTCTCAGCCCAAGGCAGAGACTTTGGAAGTAAGTGGTATTTAAGGTCACGTCTAATCCAAATTATTCTCTGATTCCCATGTCAGTTCAGCAAAGGTAGGTTCACACGAGTTTATGCTTTTCCCTCCTAGACTATTGCTCCTTGCTGGTGTCCAAATGAAAGAGAACACCTCTTGAAGGTCAGACATTTAATTCACCTCCAGAGATTACCTTCCCAGCATCCTAATGAATCCAGGATAATCCAAAGATTATTCAAGAAATAAAAACTTGTTTCGTTGAGCTGTCACTATTTCTTATCTTCCCCTTAAAATGATATTGGCCTATGTCAGCCTAAGAAAAGAACCAAGCACGTTGAGAATGGAGTAAGAATATGCTTTGTGCATAGCTCAGTCTAATACAGAGCTGGAGATCCAACCGTGAAAAGCTTTGCTGTAGAAACTCAATGATGTGTTGCAGTTGGTTTATGACAGTAAGTGCTCCCTTTAATTTTTCTTTTATAAAAGAGTATTTTTATTCAGGTGTTTCATTGAATCACAAGGTTATTGCTATACTTAAAAGGCATAAGCTATCCAGATTTAATAAATGTGAGAAGACAAAAAACACAGCACAGTTCCACCACATTACCCTTTCAGATAAAATTGAAAGTAAAATTCAAGTTTGACATACTCAGAAGCTGTAATGCTATTGATTTTGTGAATAACTGGAACTAGGACTTCAGAAAGTTGTTGGTAAGGGGTTTAAGTTATTTTATTTTAATCTTTGCAGTAGTACACTAAAACGAAAAGAAGAATAAAACATAAATATCTTTTTTCATACCAAAACCAAACAAGCAAGAAGATGGAATGGACCTGTTTTATGCTTTCATGATCACATTCAAGACACTTTTAATAACTCATAATGACTGAATATATCTGTGTAATTTCTATATTTCAAAATTGCACAGAAATAAAGTCAAGAGAAAACCAGGAAAGAAAAAAAGAAAATAAATGGAAAAAATATTTCTCTAGCAAAAGAAAGATATTTTCTAAGATCTGCTGAAGAAAGGAGCTGCAGGAAAAAAAAATCAGGGAAAAACAACTCAGATTCAAAGCCCAAAAAGACCTTAAGAACAGTAATATCAAAGAACAAAGTCTTACACAAAATCCCAAGACTATTCCATTGGCTTCTAAAGGTATATATAATGTCTGTGTTAAGACTGGAGAAAAAGCAATTCTGTGCATGAAAATATAATATTTATCCAAAGTAAATCAATAAACAGAACATTTCAAAACTACAGGACATTGTCATTAGTTTCAATTGAATGAAAGAGTTTAAATTAAGAATCAAATTCTGAAAAGACTGTCATTCTCATTCACGGTGCAGAAATACAATATAGAATGACGTCCCTGAAATGACTGTCTTTTTCAATGCCTCCTAGTTTATTAAATATGTTATAAGATGCAAATTGAAAGAGTGACTGAGTATTCAGAACAAAGAAATAGCTGTTTTTAGCTTCTTTCAGTGATCATGCATAGTCTAAGTACATTTTGCTAAAATAAAGTGGAACTAGAGCATATGATATTACTCCAGGGAAAGGAAGTTATCTCTAGAGCTGCTCAAATATAGTGGAGCATTAACAACCAGTGTATAGGCCATTTTTAATATATAGCTTTTTACAACATCATATCTAAAATAAAAAAGGGTACAAGAGTCCAATGAACTCAATCCACAGGAAACCCTCCTCTGAAATAAAGAAACCTACATTCTTGTGACTTTTATTGCACTTAGCTTTTCAAACTAAAAATATTCAGAATCTTGGTAAATCTTTGTAGCTTGAAATCTCTTTTTGAACCTCTTCCACTCCAGAAACAACATATTCAGAATCCATATGTAGATATGGTAGCCAGGAATAATTCTCTTTCTGTAGCAGCAGAAAGGCTGTTTGGGGGAAACAACAGCAACAAAACAACAACAACAAAATATCCCCCACTCACAAACACTTTTTTTTCTTGAAACTCGCAGGTGAAATTCCTTTTCCCATCATCTAGATGTGCAAATGGCAAAGGTCAAGGACAGATTAATTCTTTAGTTCTACTTTGGTGTACGGACCTATAAAGAACCAGGCAGTTTTAATTAAAAATCTAACACTTATTTTCTGAATACAATACGACTGATGATTGCAAAATAATATTATATGCCCCCAAATAAACACATAACTGAAAATTGTTACTGATCAAAAAGATTATAATCTTTTATTTAAAAAACATGAACAAGCAAACAAAACAGCTTGAAGTTTTTCTAAAGTTTAGTATAAATCACATCTGGTAGTCTTCTATCTAATTCCAATGCTGTCATTAGTTCTAGAAAAATTAACAGAAATAGGAACACAACTTTTAGCCCCAATCCTGCTTTAGTAAAGCAAATATAAATTGTATCAGCGGATATTAGGAATAAGCTGAAATATCTTTTATTCTGATTATTACATGCATTTGGGTATCTTGGATTAATTTTGAATTGCCTGTTTTGCTAAAAATACTATCATTTTATTAGTTTAGCCAATCTGAAAAATGCCACAAATGTGAAGGCCCAGCTGCGTTCTCAAAGAAAAATCCCAAAAATCCGAGAAGTCAGTCTTTCATAAAAAGCAGCTCTCCTTATGAGAACGAATTTTACAATAACATGACCTTGTATATTCATTTAAAAAAAACATTTCTCTGTTTCTTGACAAAAAGTTTTTCTGTACAAGAAACAGCAGAAGATTCAGCAGAGATAAAGCCACAGGCTTAATATCTCACAGAGTTATTAAACTGTGTCATAATTAAGATTCCTTAATAATGCTGGCAACTCAAAATGAAACATGTTAATGGTAGTAAAAGGTTTTTCTTTATAAAGAATCTTTTTGAAGCAGAATTCTGCAATATCCAATAGGACCTTATCCCTGCACACTTTTTTGCTCTCCTGGCCAAATCTTACTTTGTTGTTCACCCAATGTATTTTGACACTAAAGGTCTATTAAAAAAATAAATCAAGGAAATAGTTAATTACATTCATCTGTGTATTTTTAAGCATTGCACTTCTGTTAAGACTGTCAATAGCAGCTCAATTTCATACCTCTATTGTCTACTGTTCCTGAAAGTAAGAGTTTCAGGCTGTTATTTTCAAAAGGAAGGTTAACAACTCTCATCTCCTCAACTGTGGAATGACTGAATGTCATGGTGGTTGGGCAATAAAGTTCTTCACATCAAACAGAAAGCTTTTATACTTCTGAATCACCGAAATCTGCTAAAATTAATAGTGAAACTAAATAAATGTATTGTGCAAGATCTCTGTGCGAGTAGATTTCTAGCACTGCAGGGTATACACAAAAATATAGTGTAGTCCTCTCAGATACATGGTAGCTAATAGAATAAATGCATTTAAAATGAGATTACTCATTTAACAATTCGCTACTATGTATTCATTTTTTCACACAGCAATTATCTGCAAATATAAAAAGGAGAATTACAGAAAAGTTAAGTTTAAATTGCACTACATGGAAATAAAAATTAATTCACTGCTATAAACAGATCCCAGATCTCTAAATATATTAGCTTCTTCTGTTATATAGAGGAAAACTACAACAACTATTAATTATTCTCTTCCCCCATGTATGGAAGAGAATACAAAGATGTCATGTGAAAACCCTCTCTGTAAATAAATGTCCTCATCAATTTTAGAAAGACTGTCAAGAAAAGATGAGCTAAAACGTGAATTATAATAAAGTGATGATAAAATCAGATAGAAATAGCAAGGCATGATGAATGCTGTATTGTGTGAATTAGATGATTTAACGGTATTGAGAACCAAAAGAAGTACAATTTTGCATAAGCGGCAATGTGAAAACTCTACACTGTGCTTCT
The DNA here is from genome assembly GCA_013400315.1 of Bombycilla garrulus. Lineage (NCBI taxonomy): Eukaryota > Metazoa > Chordata > Aves > Passeriformes > Bombycillidae > Bombycilla > Bombycilla garrulus. Next base: position 517,551 of record VXBU01018239.1, on the reverse strand, counting down.
TCAAGATATCTTCAAATAACTTCAGACTACCAGAAACATTTCACTATTATTAATTGAAAAATTTAGTTATGCCACTATGTGTTAATGAATCACTGTTACTTGACTAAAAAAACCAATAGCTCTTCAACATCTTTTAAAATATAGAGGAAAGGGACATAGAAGGAGTCATCCTACTACAATAACAATTCCAAATAATGCTCAGTGTCTGTTTCTGTTAATTTTTAAGAAAAATCATGGAAGAGAAATGCAAAGAAACCTGTTGGAAAAGAAAGATGCTTGTGAAAGAGATGCAAGAAAGCCTACAATGAATAAAATATTTAAACATGCCTATAGTTTAGGGCAGATGCTTAGACGAGGTTTTTCAGAATTTCCTCCAAAACCAAGTTAGGCACAGTCTGTGAGTATATGAGTTTTATTTAATAAACAGATAAAAACATGTTATTAGAAGTTTAAGGTCTACTAGTAATACATATAATGTGAAGTGTCCAAAAACTTTACAAACTGTTAGTGTACATGATTAGTCTTTAAAGATTGATTCTCAAATTACACAAATGATAATTAGTCAGACTACTGATTCTGTTCCTTTCAAACACTCTTTCTACCCTTCTCTAGAATGATCAGCTTCAAAGGAAAATTAGGTCAGAAGCAAAGGAGGTGCCAGTATGTGTGCTGTTGTAGGAGATAGATACAGACCACCTTTCAGCATAACATCTTTTTTAAAACGATTTAGAAAAGATTTCTAAATCACAGAGCCAGATCCTTAGGATGCATTTTGATCTTCCTGTCTATTGGAAGCACAACACAGCTAGAGCCAAGAAGTTGAGTTGCTGGGCAGGTGTCAGGGATAATTCCTTGACCCAAGCAATGGATAGGGCAAATGCACAGTGAGTCTGATATTCTCTAACAGGGACAGACTGATTTGGAACATAATAATCAGTGGCAATTTTTGCTGTAGTGTGTGACCATGAAATGGACTAGAGACCTCTTGAATCCTTTTCAGCCTAAATTGTTCTGCAATTATCTTACAGGAAGAAATAAGTTTGATAAAGACTTTGCAACACAACAGACAGAACTCTGTGCAAATAAAACTCTTTCTTTTAAAACTTTGTGTGTGCACTACTAGACTACTAGATGAAAAGGAATTCTGATCAACTCCACAGCTGGGGAAAAAAAATGAAAGCTGAAGATTCCAAGCTCTATAAAGGAACCTTTCAAAGTAATTTCCGAAATTAAGTGGGATAAGTGAATAATTGCACTTAATATTTAGAGTTGTGGCATAAAGTTTTTAAAGTTCAATAGATATAATAAATAACTTGTGAACAACTTATATGAGATAACCATGGTTATTATAATAGATGTGTTTTTCAATCAGAGATTTTGAATTAGAAACCTAAGACCTACTTCCTTAAACAGATGCAATTTTTCTAATACTCAAGCTAAAAATCAATTACTATAAGACCTGACCTAGATAAATCATGCTTTTGTTCTCCCTGAAGATACTGTACAACACACATACTGTTGTTGCAATTGAGGGATTTAATAGTATGGTAAACACCACTAAAACCTTTCTATGCCTTCAGGGAAAGCTGTAAATATCAGCTTAAAAGGTGAGCTCTTAGGAGCATCTAAATATTTTTTACTAATAACACCGATTTGTAGAATTGCTAGAATGACAGCGATGAAACTCTCAGTGAAACTGGAAAGAATTCCCTGCACAATATTAGTGGCAAACTATTCCAAAAGAATAGAAGAGAATGAAAAAATAGGTTAGAAGGCAAAATAAAGTGTCACAGAGGAAATAACTGATTAAATCTTACTGAAGACATTAACTCTACATATATATATCATAGTAAGGTGGAAAAACATCTGTAATTAAAAGACAATTCATCAAATGCAGAGTGAGCCAAGTGTATATTGCTTATCTGGAGCATATATTCAAGAGGCAGGTAGGTAGCAGCTGTGTATAGTACATGATGTTTCTCTGTGCATTTGCCAAAGACAAAAAAGGACTGATGGAAGAAACACTAGGTGAGGTGCCTGAAACCTGTGTTTTCAGAAATAACAGCCTTCAAATTTCAGCATCAGTTATTTATACAAATGGGCTCATTGTCTGTTTACAGACAATATTTTAACATTTAAACATTTAAATCAACACTTTCAAATCCTAGGAAAGCTAACAGCCTGTCAGGAGAGAAAAAGAAAAAGCAAGCTTTCCAGGTTTCTGATTTCTCTGCTCTGTTGTAACATGACAAGCATGCTCACCTGGAACAGAGAGCAGCAGCAGAAAATCAGATGAATAGGTAAATGTAAAGTGAAGCACAAGGGAAGCATGCAAGTGATGTACATATGAAATTATGAGCCCTGAGCTGACTAGGAGGGCACTGTGGGATTATCATAGCTCTGTAAAATCAGCAGCTCACTGCTCAGTACTAGTCAAAAAGCCCAAACAGACATTATTAGGAAAGGCATAATGAATGAAGCAGAAATGTTATTATGCTGCTTTTTAATCCCTTCAAAATAAGACCTGGTAAGACAGAAAAACATCCAGAGCATGTTGGTAAGAACATTCAGTGGCTTTGGACTATTCCTGCATGAAGAGCAACAGACTGGCTTGGCATCTTCAAAAGACTCTTGTCTCTCAAAATGAGAGATGGAGATAACAGAGGACTATAAAATCAAACAAACATAGACATGGTAGACATGCAGAAATTGCACACTGTCTCTTCCATTATAAGAACTCCAGGCATAAAATGATGCTAGTAAAAGCCAGTTTCAAAACAAAGCAGGCTCAGGCAAAGCAAGGGTGCCACAAGATGTTGTAAATTCAGAGTTTACAGAGCTTCTGGGGTAAACTGTAACATGTGGAAGCAAAACACTCTGATACCACATTTGGTTCAGAATGCCCTGTGAAAAAAACTAGTTCAAAATTGAAAACAGTTCAAATGAAAACTCTTATTTGCCCTGTCTTTATTATTACACGTTTGATTTCTAAGGTCTGATGGGCACAGGTTAGTAGGATAGATAAATCTTTTGTCTGACCCACAACAACCTTTTTCTCTTATAAAAATGTCCTTTTCTGAACCTTAGATAATGCATCTCCTTTGTGCTCTTAAATTGTAGTCGGACAAAATCAAAGTTCATATTATATCTGCCATGTGAAAATTTCTTCTCTATACCATTGCATTAATGAAATGAAACAAGAAATCCCCCCATATCCACAGGACAAAAATTACTGTTTTACTAGATACACTACCTAATGAGTGTGGGATTGACATAATATACTGTTTGAACCTTTAGTTTTTTCTTACTAAACACAACGGAATCCCATTTTACTGTATAATATGCATATATATACTAAATGATAGTTCCTTACATGAAAGGGCTTTCCAGCTTAAAGAAGTCATGCAGCAGGTGTGGGTAAGTATGTAAGAGAAATATGTATTTGCATAGAGATAGAAAGTAGATAGACAACACAGAATCTAATGTATTACAAAGCACATGAGCTAATCAAGCTGAACCTAGCTCTGGATGCAATTTCAAGCCATTGTGGCATATAAAGTGTTCCATTTTATTTTCTTTCTTCTCCCCAAGAGGTCCATGAGGTTCATCTATGAGGAATTTTATATAAATTCATCTATCTATAGCATATCAAGGCTACTTCTTTGTGAAGATCACAGCAGGAACTAATTTCCTTATCTGTGGCAAATATATTTCCTCATGACAACATTATGTTTCCTGAACCCATTCAACCCATGCTAAAGACAGTCAAATCCCAAACTATAATTTTTTTTCCTATGTGGGCTACACATACCATGTAAAGTATTAACTGAATCTTAGTAGATTAATTCTCAGCAGGTTTTTCTCTATCTGCCCTGTAAAGGATGGAGAGAAGAGTTTGATAATGCAGAGAGAGTCAAGATTTTTCCCAGTATAATAGGTGATCTAAATAATAAACAATTTATAGAGACAACACATGCATTATTTTTACAGTTTTGTTTGCAGTTTTCTTAGTGCAGAGAGTGCACAAACAGGCATTGTGTGTTTGGGATGAACAAGAATGACAGACTGTTTGGGGGTGGAAGGGACTTCTGGAGATCATCCTGTCCAACCACTCATGCAAGGTAGTTTCACCTAGAGCAGGCTGCACAGGACTGCACCCAGATGTTTTTCAAATACTTACAAAGAAGGACATTCCCCAACTTCTCTGGGCAGCCTGTGCCCCTATTCTGTCATCCTCACAGTAAAGAAGTTATTCCTCATGTTCAGATGTATCTTTCTGTGTTTTAATTGTGCCCATTGTCCCTTGTCCTGTCTCTGGGTGCCATGTAAGTGAGATAAAATATACATAGTGTTTCAGAAATGTCTTTGTGACTTTGATTAATAAAGATACTCTAGTCCTTGGAAATCAGAATTTAAAGTACATGATTAATTTGATCTGAGTTACTGATCTGTCAGGTATATGGAATCTTACTTTAAATAAAAAACATTACTGATACGCACAGTGGAAAGGGAAGTTCACTACCAAGAAGATAAACTTAATTGCAGTAACTGTGGTTGAATGGAATAAAATTGAATATCCATTCAGGGATTCAGGTTAAAGGGATACCTGCTTTTACATGGGCATGGATAACCAGAGTCTCAGCAGAAGCAGAAAAAAATGGGTTTGGGAAAATAGGGCATAAATATCTGTCACAACATATTTTTTAACAGCTCCTAACCAAACTTTGACCTGCAAACATATTTACTTGGTTTTCCCACAGAAAATTGCACCATTTGCCAAAAGCACTGAGATCTCACATGTATTATGTTCCTAGCAGCTGCATACAAACAGGAAGACTGGCAGAGAAGAAAGAATATACATCTGCCTATACCCAGAAGATGGCTGAACTCACATGCCAGTTTACTTCAGACATCAAACACCCAGTCAGGAAAAAGCAGAATTGCCTCAGAACATGTTTAAGACAGCATTACACCTTATCAGACATCAGGATAACTATTCAAGATTTATTTCTAAAGAAGAGTAGTGGGCCTACCAAGCTCCATCAGTAGTGTTTCTTTCTTTAGATATTCTTTTTCATGTGTTGAAATTCTTGCTATAAAATAATAAAATCCTTATAACACACAGTTCTGTCATTGAAATCTTAGGGTGTGTGAGTAAATATCTTTAACCCTGAAGGAAAAAGAGACAAGTATATTTTTCCTTCCCAAAGATGTTTTATCTCTCTTAGTGCTGAATATAAAAATAAAGAGGATAAAGATATTTAAAGGTTGACAGGAACTTTCCAAGAAAAATATTATTACAGTCCCATTTTTTTTCTGTTACACTGTATGATGCAGTGCTATGAAGAATTAGCTGAGAAAAGCTAGGACATCCTTCCTCACATATCAAAAGTAATACAATAGAATAGCTATGCTTGTGTGGAGATCTGCAGAGTAATTCACCATGTTTCTGGCTTGGATGTGTACAGCTGGTGACTGGAAGGAATATCTGCCTTAGTAGGTTATTGACCCTATTAACCACCAGACAGTACTTCCCAACTGTTTGGAAAAAAAGAAGACACCCACTGATGTCCAATGACTTTCACAGTTTTGAGAGATGAGATGAAGCAATTGCCTCATTCATTAGAACATTACGTTGGTGCATCTTTCCAAAGGTGTTCATAGTTCTTAGGAACTGGTGCATGGAAACCTGAACATAAGGACCTTACTGTGTTATAGAATAATAGAATAATTCCTTTAAAACCTCAAATGAAAAAATGTGTTTCTTTTGATAGTATTCCATCTATAAAGGGCTCTCCAAGCCAAAGTATTGTGTGATTCTATGACGACTAAACAGCATTTACCATATTCTTTTCCTTTTTTTTTTTTTGTTTGTTTTCATATCTGAATTAAAAATAAACAGTCCGATTAAGGAGCATCTAAACAGATAATAAATTCTGGAGACCTATCATATGTTAATTAACACGTCACCTACCTAAGTCTACCAGATCACCTTTGATCCTAGTGAGCAAAAAAAAAAAATTTCTTTTTTAACTAAAAAGGAGAGTCATAAAATGCAGATTTTTATATAATCTAAGACAGTATACCAATTCTAATCTCTTCTGTAAGAAAAACTGTAATTTTCCTATTAAAATTAAAAGAACAATAGGAACAAAACAAGTTAATACTAAAAAAAGGTTTTTACTCTGCTTACTATGAGAGATTAAAAATATCTAGGGAATTAAATACAATGCAAGCGAAACAGTGGAGAAAAAATGCATAGGCAATCTTAATAAATCACAGAGTAGAACAATATACCTTGAGAGATCATCCAACTCATACACTTCCCCAAACCATGATCAGTGTGAAAAAAAAGAGAAAAATCACTTTAAAATTTCTGAAAACAGTCTTGATGGACTTGCATTACCAAATACGTTTTCTTAAAGAAAAAAAACCTATCAAGATTAATAGTTCTGAGAGAACAAACAGGGAAGCTGAAAAAGAAAAGTCTGACAAAGATTTTTGTAAGTGGGATTTTTCACAGCATCTGGAACTAATATCTTATTTTTGACATCGTCTGACTGGATATCAAGTATCACTGAAATAATATGTCAGAGCAGTGATAGGAAAGCTATTTCTTTTTTTTCTTTTCCCTGTGCACTGTGCAGGTATGAATATTTGATCTCATACATCATTTGCAAATTGCTGTGGGGATTCCAGAAAGCCAATTTGACTTCACAAAATTGATGCATGAGAAAAAAATAATACTGCTGGTTTAGTATCTATTGTTTTTGGAAGATGCATGCCTGGGACTTTGGCAAATTGAGCATTACTAATGATTCATTGTCACAGTGCTACAGTGAATAAAGGCTGAAGCTTCTTTTAACCCTCAAGGAACTTGTTCACCAGAATGTATGAATTATTTATATTTTATTTTTTTTAGTGGTCACCCTTGATAATAGCAGAAAAAAAAGAAACACTCCAAAATTTATCTTTCCAATTTAATAAAAGTTTTAAATTAAAATGTTCAAGCAGCAAAACTTAAGGAAGAACACAATACAGGGAAGAAGGAAAAAAACAACTGCTAGGGGGGCATGATATGCAAATACTGCTGCATCAGGTATAGGGAGCTGGTTTGCCCAGCAATGTACCCAGTGCTGATGTGAAAAGGGGCAGTTAGAGACCCACTAATCACACTTTGATTTCTAATTATTTTAATAGAGCTACATCAGATCTAAATTGAGAAGAAACTTGTAAGATCATCTGAGCTGTTACACGCACAAGACCTGGAATCCAATACAGTTATATTTGGTTTGAACTGTCATGATCATCATTTACCACACTAAATGAAACAGGCTTCCATGAAATAGTCAGTCAACTACATGGTAACCATTCACAATTTAAAAGAGCAAAAATGATAGGCATCCTAAATCAAAAAGTATTACATGAACATTTGAAAAATGTTACATAAAAGTTTCTATGTGATAAAAATACTGAGAGAATTTTTTTAAAACAGAGAGAGAAATATTATTTTGTAGAGAAGTATGTGTAGTTTTACCACTTCATTATATAATTACTAATCGGTGTTCTACAGAGAGAAAATTAATGCAGAAAATAATAAAAAAAATTAAATATAAACTAAATATTTAATAGATGTCAGCTCCTTCAACCTTAAGTTGAATGGATAAACTCTAAAGCTATTAAAGTCATAAAGAGGGGTACCAGTGGTGGGTGGTCATCATGAAGTTGTTATTGCTGCTTCCAGCTCAGAGGAAGCTGGTACTGTCCTGCTGGGTGGCAAGAGGCAGATACACCTTATGAGGAAGTTGGTCCTGAGACTGTTATTTCTCCCTCACACCAAGATGAAAAAGGAGTTTCCATTTTACATGCCCATGGGGTAGCCCATTGTAGGGACCTGCATAATCACAGTTATCACACACATAAGCCAGAATTAAGAGAGGATTCCTTTCTGTAATATGGACAGACTACTCCACAGTCTCCATGGAACAGAGTCAGATAACCTGGGTGTTTAAATCCCAATGCTGTATTGCCTCAGACATTCTGTGCCTCAGTCTCAGCACGCAGCATTCAAGACTTACTTCAGTGATAAAAGGGAAAGAGGCAACAAAGCAAGGAACTCAGGTGTGAACAACTGGGGCTGACCACACTTCTTTCCCCATCCCTATTAAATCTGCAGTTTTACTTAAGAATTATCTTGGAGTAAAAAAAAAAAAACAAACCATCTTGGTCACTTACTGGTTAAAATGTATGCCTGCTTCTTCAACACATATATCTCTAACTGAAGAGAGGGGCCTACTACATTGTTCGTGTCCTGTACCTGTAAGTCAGCAATTCAATCAATCTTTAGAGAAAAAAATGGAAGTGTAGCATTGCCGAACCCTGCACTTGCGTCCAAAAACCAATCCTGACATAAAATTAACAACGCTTGGATACTGCTACTAAAACTTATCAAAATACCTACAAGAAATTAATCATTCCGTAAAAGATGAAGAAAAACATTCAGAAATCTGTTATGGAAGTTAATGCAGACCTGTGGATATATAAAATATAATGTCAAAAGAAAATAACACATTACTCCTCAAAAGTGATGTCATTTATATTTTAAATTTGGACACTACCTTGGAAATGCTTACAGAGTTACTGCATGTAAGGTTACCTGACGCGGCCCTCCGGAGCCCGGCTAGCTCTGACCCACCACTCTATGGTCCAGAAGGGCCACACTGAGTGTGGGGAACTGTCACTGCAGGTGTTNATATTTCAGGGATTGGCCCATGTGGGGATTGACAAGTGAAGGCCTGGAAGGAGGGGCAAGGTTTGGGTGATGGATGGGGAAGGTACTGGAATAAGGGGAGGAGACGCGTTGAAGGGCAGTTTAGGGGAGGGTACAATTGAGGGAAAAACCATTGGGACAAGCAAACAGGGGGAACATAGGAACAAACTACAACAATATAATTAACAATTAAATCAGGAAAAAACATGTGCCGCAACAGATATCCATCATATATATGCACTACCAATAATATTTACAACTACTTTGTGATCATTGAAATCAACAAAAAATATGAGTGAAAGAATTCACTCACACATTCTTGCTGCATAAGCATTTAATTAACAAATGCATTAAAAAAAAAAAAAAAAAGGACAAACATCCCCCAGGCCTCAGATATTAAAAAAAAAGCCTCGTTCAATCTTGCTTTATCCAAGACAACACTCTCCAGAGTGCTAGCTGGTGAAAGTGTTGGGATAATACATGTTCTCACTCATCATTTTATAATGTTAAGTCACAGGGTAAGAGAAAACAGAAAAGATTTTCTGTTAAGTCATAGGGTAACAGAACACTAAACAGAACCCTGCAAGACACAAAGACACAGTATCCCCATTGATTTTGTTTCCTCCACCATCAATCTTTTATCTAAAAACTACCAAAATCTTTCATATAAGCAAGAATAATTATATGCAAGGAATGTGTATTCTGTCTGAGTGGCCAGCTTTTGGTAGCAGGGGGGGGCATCAGGGGTGGTTTCTCTGAGAAGCTGCAAGAAGCATCCTACATTTCTGGCAGGGCCAATGCCAGCCAGCTCCAGGACTGACCTGCTGCTGGCCAAGACCATGCCCATCAGTGATGTGGCAGCAAGCCTGGGATAAAGCATTTCAGAAAGAGGAAAAAAACTGCACAGCAGAATTTTCAGTTGGAGAGGAGAAACTGCAACCAATGCTTGAGCAGGCTTCTGAAAAGACTTATGGACCTGAGGGCAGAGGAGTCTATGATTGAACAGGTTTTCTGGTAGGACTTGTGACCCTGAAGGAGACTCACACTGGAGCAGGTGAGGCATGTGAGGAAGAAATATGACAGAAACAACATGTGGACTGGTTACAGCCCCCATTCCCCTTCCACCTGCACCACCATCTGGCAAGGATGTAGAGAAAATCTGGAGTATAGTTAAGCTTGGAAAGAAGGGAGGGAGATTGGGGGAAGAATTGAGTTTATTCATCATTATTTACTGTCATTTGATTTGCAATAAATTAAATTAATTTGTCTGACTCAAGTTTGTTTTACCCATGATGGTGATGCGATCTCTCCCCATCTTTATCTCATTCCACAAGGTTTCATCATATCTTCTTCCCTCTGACAAGTCTCGAGGGGAAAGATAGAGCAGCTTGTTGGACAACTGACTCCAACCAAGGTCAACCCACCACAGAGTGAAACCTAAGTTCCAGTTTTAATTGCAGGCTAATGTGACTGGAACAAATCCTTCATATAAATCCTAAATTTGCATTTCCAGGAATAAATGCTTGATATGCATAAGAACTCAAGCAATATCTGTTACAGGCTAGTATCACACCAGTTCCCAAAGCTCAGCAACTGAGAAAAAGGGGTATTCAGCTTCACAAGTCACCTCAACCAGGCATCAAGCATGCTTTCAACTTCAAAGTATGACAGGACCAAGAACTAAATTAAAATGGAAGTGCAGTCCACCCATGTGTGTCCGTTCACACATGCAATACTTTCCCCCAGACTAAGCAGAAGCAGCAGCTCCCATCCTTGAATAGCAGAGCAAATAACAAAACACCTTAATGCTCAGTAGACCTGACTGGCACCTGAAATATCAACACAACAGTTTCTGGGAAGAACAAATCTAAGAAAGCAATAAAAATGCTCCAGGACCCCACCACAATATTAGCACAGAAACAGGCTACTTTAGCACAACCGAATGTGCAAAATTAAGTCAAACCAAATGCCAACTGACCTATCTCAAAATAGGTGAGGACATAAACAGGCAGAATATTGGATAATTAACTGATGCTCCTTTCTTAGCATAAATAAAAGCTGTTATATCTTGATATTATAGCCTTAATTGCACATATATTCAAAGACTAAACAGGAGAGACAAGTGACAGTCCAGTTTTGACTCTGGGAAAATTGGATGGACTTGTAGCATTTTCATCTTTAGTATTTTCAATCAGGGTAAACACAAGAAATTTAACTTCCCAAGAAATTCTGTTGTTTCACCTTGGATCATATACTTAACCATAAAAGCAGATGTCATATGAAATTTACCAATTATCTAAGTTTCAGAAACAGTGTTTTATGTGAATACATCCATTCCTGCTAATTAAATATTTTTCTTTGATTTATTCCACTTAAATCAAGTAGCAATAATTATTAAGATAAATACCTGCAAAAAATGTACAAGGCCTGTAGTATTTAGCTTCTTTTTTTTTTAATTTCTGCCTTCTCAGTTCTGTTCTCTGTTGCACAAAAAACATCAACAAACCGACCAAATAACCAAACAAAAATCTCCAAGCCAAAACAAACAAAAAAATAGCCTCCACCAAAAGCCCAACAGATTTTAATACTTTTTAAATTTGCATATTGTCAGATAATTTACCAATCTTACTAATGACAGGCAAGAAAGGGAAGTGTATTAAAAATCTTTATTAAAAGAAGCTCTTGAATTTAGATTTTCAGGGAAAATATTATTACTGAGTTACAACTCAATGTTTGACACTGATACCATTAATGAAAAAAGTTTAAAATTACTTTTGTCTGAATGCAATGTTATTATAGATACACACAACTCTGAATATGGCTTAAATTAAACAATTTGTGGTAATTTTAAATCATAGCCTTTACACTAGAGAGCACGACTCATCAATCAGAACAGCAATCGCTACTTCTGCCAAGCTGTCATCTTAATGGTTATGAAAAACAGTCACAAAATTCAGGATTTCACTTTATCTCATATATTTTTAAATGATTTTTTATTAGATTAAATTCTTACTGAATTCTGAGGATAAAATACAGAGGCATTAATGATGGAGAAAGCAAAAAATAAATTTGTAGACCTCTACCAGCAGAACTTACTAAAAAAAATATGTTTGAAAAAAAGAATTTTATTTAAATTGAAAATATGTTAAAGTTATTATATTGCTCTGAGTTATCAGTGCTTCATAATGACTTTCTAAACCATCATGTAATTTAAAAGAGCCTCTTGTTTTAAAATTAAAAATGCTGTCATGTCTTAGACTACATTTTAATTAGCAACCATATTGCATAAGATTTTCTGCATGTGTTCTTTGAAGGAGAAGTTTGCAGGGAGGAAAAAAATTGTTTGGTTACCTTAGAGCATCTACTAATCTACAGAAGTTTATCATAATTTCCAAAATCAAACAATTTGCAAAGGTTTATTCTCAATGCCCACTTCAAATCCTATTTAGAAAATTAACTGTATGTTTTGAATCAGTGTTCAGTACTCAAAGCATTCTGAATAGCCAATGAGTTATATATGTTTAGCTTGTTTTAAAATCACTCAGTTTAGTTTGAATGCCATAAATCAAAAGCCACATTAAGCAAAGTTTTGTAATTGTTTCAGTCTTTCCTCAAATCTTTATATATTGTTAGGAGCCTCAATGTGCTGTGGCTGCCAATTCCATTGTCAGACTAGCCAATACAAGAAGATCTGTTGTTTACTGTGAATGTGACTCTTACTAGTTTAAAATGGCAGCCAAGTTCTTATATCAGAAGAGATAGGGCATAATAATTCCTTTCTATTCTTCCCATGTAACCCATATGGAAACTCAATAAATCTCTTGGCCATATCCTTTCTGAGACATAATTTTTTAAGACTGAAGAGTCTTGAAAAGAGTAGCCTAGTCTTGTCTAACCTACTTATTTCTCAGGTGCAAACTTCTTCCATATCTTTGATTACAACTGTTGTATTTCCCTAAATTTTCTCACTTTGTGTCATTCTTTTCTCTCAAACTAAAGGAAAACTGTGCAAAGTATATATCCTCCACAAAAGCATGTAATTATACAATGGCTTGATGATTTTCTTTGCTCTGATCTCTACTGCCTTCCTAATAAACCCTAACAATTCTTTTGTGACTGCCAGTGATGAGGAAATTTACATTTTTGAGGCTCCCTCCTCTGTAACTGAACTCTGTCATCTGGCTGCAATGTCTGCAAATCTATTTTACATGTGTCCTAGGTTACAATGTAAAAATGTGCCAGAGGGTCTGTATTCTATCTCCATCTTCATTAACTGTTGAAACAAAGGAGGGGCAGTGTTTTTCTTTGTCTCCTCCCCTAGACTATCTCCTGTTATAGGCCATTAACACCTTGCCCTATGAGTCATAGATAACTCCCTCCGGGAGCCATTTGTGTTTAATGGGCCATTGTGAGGACCCACCCCATGACTCATACAATGACATCAGCCCATTGTGAGGATCCACCACATGACTCATAGAATTACATCATCCCATTGTGAGATGCTCCACCCAGGGGGAGGAGCCAAGCATTCCCACCTGGATATAATGTGGGAACTGGGACAGAACAAGTAGCCCTTACCCACTGGTTTCCAGAGGACAAGAGCTACCAGACGTGTCTACAGGATCACTATTTCAGCAAAACCACCTCATCTGAACTGCTGCCACGACCCTAACTAGCAGGGTATCAGGTTATATTCTGACTCTGTCAGTGTTTCTGTTTCTTTATATTACTTGCATGTATTTTACTTTTTCCTATTAAATTGTATTTCTGACTTAGAGTCTCACTAGTTTTGCTTTCAAACCAGCACAACATGGCAGTTTAGGGTTTGTCTGCTCCCTTTGCCATTAGTATCACTTTAAATTTATCTACATTGAATTCCATGCTATTAACTGAATCTTTTAAGACTTTGTACACTTCATCACTGTCGGTCCTTGTCACATAATCAAAGTTTCATTTTAGACAGATTCACAAAAGTCTTCTGCCGCACGACACAATTTGCAATGTACTTCACATAACTTATGGGATGTGGTGTTATTCACACAGTCCTTCAGCATCAAAAACACCACAGGTATCCAGTCTCACATAGTTTAGAAAGCAGCCATCAGCTTATAAAAAGTCTTCATGGGGTAAGCAGGGTGGAGAGAGTTGTTTAAATGTTTTGATCTATTTGCATTCAGAAAGAACCTTCAGAACTCAAGAAATAACATAATTTTCAGTCCCCTGCATGGTGTATAAATTGGATCAGACCTTATCTAACGATACTGTTATTTGTAACAGATCTTATTTTCACATATGTAATATATTCTGTCGCTGCTGGCAACATATTACACATTAGGTGACTAGTGACATGATGAGTCATTGTATTTGTACTTGGGATTGTCATGGAATATTATACTGAAATAGCTATTCACTGTCATTTTAGGGGTTTTTTTGCCTATCTTATTTTCATGCAGTTTTCCTTTTTGAAACTGAACAGAGATGCAGTGACTCCTGATTGAATCTGCAGGGACATTGAATATAAACTCTTCATGCTTTTTACTGTGGAGAGAACTGAATTCTTGTGGAGTATAACTGAACAAATCAAACCTGTTGTATCTTTGCTTAAGGATAAAGAATTTCTGTTATTTCAGCAGCAATAGATACTTTACACTGAACAATGGTCTCTTTCTGTGTGGCTGACTTTATAGTGTTCTTAAATTTATATGTAAGTCAGTCAGTCTTCAAAATCAAAAGCCCTAGCTCTTAAATCAATTTACCTCTATTGTATAGGCCTTCTGTAGAACAGAGAAATTTCAAGTCTCTGAAGAATGTGAATTCCTGTTTACATGCCTTCAAAACCAGATACTAAAAAATCCGCCTTCCTTAGGATTTCCAAAACAAACCTGACTAGTATGAGAATTTAAGAGTGATACTACAGATGTCCTTGTCTTCAAGTGCCTTCCTTGGTCATAGTATGCTTCTATAATAAAATAACTTTTCAAATTAATTGTAGACAAGGGGGAAAGCTATGGATAGCAATTATCTTGACAGTTACAAGGCTTTCAACACTGCCACATTAAGGTCTGGATAGCTGAACTCTTAGATGGACAAATAAAAGGTGAATTATTAGAATCAGAGAATCGTAGCTAATGGTTTGTACACCAACTGCAAGTTAGCAGCAAGTGAAATTCCAGTTTGTACTGTACTGGAGTCTGCACTGAATCCAAAGCATTTGACCAAAACTAAATATTATAATTCATTGCAACTGGTCAAGTCTGGGAAACCTGCTCTCTCCTAATGAATGACCAAAAGGAGAAAAGAGAATACAAAATGAAGAAACTTGCTTGGAATTTTAAGTAAGTGTTGTCATACCTGCTTTTCTTAGTTCTTTTTCTCTTATCCTTTAATTATTTGAATTGCATTTACTTTTCTGTAATTGTCAGTTTCAGTCCTGGTGCTACCTATTATTTCCTGTTTCTCATTTGAGTCTCTCCTCACTCTATTGCTTTCTAGAAAAAATTAAAAAAAAAAAAAGGTATAATTTGAATCCTTCTTTAAGATATCAATAGAATTTCAATAAAGCAGTTAGAAAAATAACCCCCTAGCAAAATGGTCAATGTATAACATCTTGTACTAATATCATGCAGTTCAATCACTTTGAAAAGAACCTACTTTGCTTTTTAGTGCTGGAATATTTGATTTGATTATCATTTTTTATGGCAAGACTATGTTCAGATTTATTGATCACTTAATTATCTTGTTGCTGATAAATAGTTTTATTGATAAAACTTAAATTGTGGCAATCTACTATAGAAAGACTCAGTTATCTCAGTAGCACTGGACTGAATGAGAGGATCTTCTTCCCATACAAGAATAAAATGCTAGTTTTAAAAATTTGCTGATTTGAAAATAGAAGAAGTCTTCTTACTTCTCTAAATTTCTACTAGCTACAGTCACATTTTAAAATCTAAATAGACATTATGAAAAAAATATATTGTTAGATTTTCAAGCATTTTAAAACACAGCAGAATGCTTTACTGAAACCTTCTATTTTCTGGGTATTTTTCCATGGCACACTCTGAACATCCCTCTTGAGTTTTACACTGTTTTAGTGACCAAGCACACGGATGTACTTGTCAGTTTTATGCTGTCTATATGACAGGTTATCTGTCTTCTTTTCTAATAGAAATGTTTGCAGCAAAGTACCTCCAAGGCTTTCACCAAAGTCTTTTTGGTATGTACAAACTCCAAGACTAGTAAAGCAGACCTTTAGAAATTATTTTACATACTGTAGCATTTGTTTGCTGAATATCCTCCACTTTCCCCAGATGTTAAGCACATCTATTTTCCAGTTTGCTATACTACTAATAAATCATGTTCAGTTTTAGCTGCTACAAAGTAGGTAGTAATATGTAGTTACTGTACAAGGTCTCTCTGTAATTTCAAGCTGTGGTAAAGTACTCAATTCAGTACTTGCAGTTTCAGAACAATCCTGCACAGTACAGCTGAGATTATTTATCATATCTTGTGTTATATACGAGAAGTATTTTCAGTAGTATTAGAAACAGAACTTGTTATGCTTCTATCTTTTAGATGATCTGGATGGCATATTATTTTGAAAAAATTACAGAAAATGTAGAAAATTAAAAGACAAAATAATTTTACTTGTGGACTCAGATACGGCAGCATTACAGAATAAAGTGCCATTGGTCACAAGAACACAAACAGAAACCAGTTTTCTCTCACTGAAATGAAGTGTCACAACAGAGAAGTAAAATCAAGCATCTCTCTTATTACATGTTCAAATCACATACTCTCCAGTATGAATGGGGTGACTATCACCAGCAGCTCTCTCACCAGTGCATCTTGAGTCTCCTGGGCTTGCCTCATAAAAATATGGATTTGTCAATAGCCAGCTGCAAACAGTTTTGGTGAAACCGTTCCCAGAAGCATTCTTAGTGCAGATAGCCTAAAGACCCATCTAACCCCCTAGCAAGAATTTTCCTTCAGCTACAGCACCCTTGGGAGGCTAAGCAACCAGAGCAAACTTGGATCACAACTGGCAGCAAATTGCAGACTCTTGGGAATCACCCTTCCCACACCTCTAAGTTCTTGGAATGTCCACCTCTTACCTTAGAGCCACTTTTTGGTTTTGAGTCAGATTTTCATGTGATATTTTCTGTAAGAGAGGACAGAGTTTCTAGAACTGCGCACACATCCTTTTTTTTTTTTTTACTCTCACTAACAGACATACACTTACTGAGAAAATCTCCTTTTTCAGTAAGGTTTGGCAAATACGTTACTAGCTAAATGTTTCATTTCTTACCCATATGAAAAAGTTAACTAAATAACTTTGATGAATTCTATTTAAATTAAAAACTGAAAGCATCTATTTTAGGATATATTTTAAGTATATTTTTAAAAAAAATAATTGATCCTGAAATTATTTGTTTCACATCATTTAAGTTTTAAGGACAAGAATTAAATGGACATTTGAAACAAGTTCAATGTTTTATTTGAAGTAAAAAATTTACACTTTTTCCCCCAGTTTGATCCAGCACCAAACTTTTGGTTTTAATCTAGAAAACCCAATACTTCTTTCTCTTCCACTGTATCCTACTTTACTTTTTGAATGAAAAAACCCCTACTGCTGCATATTTTTACCTTCATGTGAAGTTCGCAGGCTAGCACTCCATATTTCAAGAAATAAATATGACTAAGTGAAAATGTCCCCCTGTTCTATGTCCTCCACAGCCATGCTGTTACACAGCCAGCATTTCACAGCTGGAACAGTTTGTCTCCTTTCTCTACAAAGGCACACTCTGCTTACAATACATAACTTAGAAGCAAGGCTGCTGACTGCAGTGTTCATGAATAAAACAGTCCAAAACACATATGCTGTTAGCATCAGAGAGTGATTATCTATTGTGTAGGAACACAACAAAGTAATCAAACAAATAATTATATAGGCCCTTGCAAAGTTTCTTAAAAACAAAGTCTGCATAAGTTTTGATAATGTTTCTTAATCATATCCATTTCATTGTGAACAATTAGACACATATTATGATGTAAAGAAAAGACTCTATATAAAGAATTTCTCTTGCTGAAGACAGCACGGGAACTTTTTAAGGCCTTTCTAGGAGTATTACATTTAGTTTTAAATAATATCTTTAAAAGCAATTATAACAGACTGTTCTATCATCACACTTGCCTACCCAGGTTGGGTAGTTTTTTCCACATTTCCCTAGATTCCATTAATTTTTTTTTCAGTGTTGTCTTTATCAGTGGAAAAGTCAGCTAAATAAAAGTAGTTGTTATGAAAGAGTATGCCAAATGATTTTTTTCTTTGCACTGTCTTAGCAGATTGGAAATCTAATTCAAACTTTGGCTGGAAGTTATTTGTTCTGGTCAGTAATCATCATTCTCAGCTTAAACATAAAATATTTTTAAAATTTTGTAGATCTTTACTTAATATCAGTGGGAAAAAATGCACAAATTTTTCATGAATAAATGCAACTTAGGGTGTTTGTACTTTGAATGCATCTAGGCTTACTTGATCAAATAGCACAGAAAATGCAATAACCCTATTCTGTACTTCACAAGTTCAACCAGTAGTTGCATATAATGTAACTCTATTTCTTTATCCATTATTAGAATAAAGGAGAAATCTAATATATGTCTAGATTAGTGATGAAACTTTCTGAAATAACCTTGATAAAACAAACTTGCAGTATTTGTATTTTCCTGCAATGTCTTGTAGCTCCCAAAGTAATTTTCTTCAAGAGACATTTATGGAACTCTAGATTAATCTTGCTGGTTTTAGACTTCATTTATAAAAGTAGCACATACTGTTACTCAACAGCTCAACTGGTATGAATGTGTTCATATCTCTGCACCTAAGTAAGGATTTCTAATTTATAATATGGTTTTGCACATTGTTACCAAGTCAGAGACAGATTTAGCTTTATGGAAGTGATCACCACTTTCAAACTGTTATATATAAGCTATGGTTATCTCCAAAATAACTCCAGGTCCACCTCTCTATTTTAAAGATAAGGAAGGGAGAAATAAGAAATTACAGAGGTTTTATCCAGACCTCACAGGAAACTATGTCAGATAGTAATATCACAATTACAATAACACATCGAGTTCTCTTGTATCTCCATCTTGCATCCCAACCTTACAACCGAGCTTCCTGTCACTGCTGCAGATAAAACTGTAAGGTTTTGAGAAGAAAAAGTCTTTAAGGTCTGGAATATAGCCCTGCAGAGCTAACAGAGAGAAACAAATACTCATATACAAAATAAGCAAAGCTGGAGGGAGAAAAGAGTGAGAAAGGAAAAAAAGACAAGCCTCAGAATTTAATTTAGAAAGGAACATTTTCAGGAACAAATATTCAGTCTATAAAATCAAGCCAAACAACATTGAAAAACCTTAGCTTAATCAAGCATTTTTCCACAAATGAAATTCAAACCGGAACAAACTGCTTCATCCTCAGAAGACAAATAAGGCAGATGGTCCTCAGACTGGAGCATCTCTTATAAAGCACATGGAGAAACTCCTTCGAACCCACAGCTTCTTACAGAAAATGTTTCTGTTGGGCCTTGCTGTACAGATGAGATGGCAAGCTATGCTGTCCCCATGGTCAGATTCAGGAGGAAAGCACACTGCTGCACTTAGGAAACATTCCATGTCCTGCCCTGAATTCAGGCTGGAATCTTGGTTAAAATCATGCCTATAATCTTCAGCTTCTCTTCAAGTGATGATGAGTTTTTGCTATGCTTCTCCTAAGGGCAATGCTGGATACTAAGCTTCCTCCAAACAAATATTAAGACCTGAATACTTTTAGATGAGGAAGTAAAAATAAGAATATAGAGCAAATATGATATACACTCATGCCTGCACCAATAACACATATTAAACCTTACAGGCTGGTAACAATGTTTTTTATAACACACTGTTAAGAATAATGATATTTACTAACATAAAATATTTGAAACCAACAAAATACCATTATTAAAATCAATATATATTTCGGAATTTGTCTCCTAGCTGGCTTGCTTTCATCTTATTAACGAAAAACCGTGTAGGTCCCAGCTGTGTTTATATTTTCAAGGTTTAAAAATAATTTTTTATTTTTAAATCAAGCTTTCTTCAGCCCACTGCTTAATCCATCAGGACTGCTGAACATGAACAAATAAATAAATGATTTAAGAAGCACTCAATCACTATTTGAACACACTGACTATGCAAAACTGAGATGACAAGTATCAACTTTTTTCTATTAGGGTAAAACTTAAAATCTGAGAGGATCTTTATTTCACTAAGGATTCAATTGTACTGAATGTACACACAAAGGTATCAGCAATGAAGTGATAAAGGTTCCAAATGCAGTTTTTCAAGGATACATCATTGACAATAACAAATATAACTTTGATAATATAACAAATATAACTTTAACAATTTATATAAGTTATTCTAACAGGATAAACGCTAATGGCTAAATAATGACCAAATAGTTGAAAATACAGTTCATTACAGTTATTAAGTAGGTTATATTTTTAAAGAAATTCAAACATAGACTATTAACATGAACTTCATGTTAAGAGAATAAAATAATTCACTGATAATGTTCAAGAGGCTTCAAACTCTAATTGAAATTCTGCATTTTTTTTCTTTACTTATTTTCCCCCAAGGGCTCTGAAATAAAACTGAATAGTTATAATTTAATTGAAACCCTGATTTATAGAATTTCTCTTCAATGTACCATACAGTAATACAGTAAAGTGCTAGCATCTAGTATGCCACAATATAACTAAGAAAAAAGATTTTGGGGTGGGGGAAGGAGTGAAATCAATTTTGTGGTCTAATTACACTCAGAAAAGGATGATGTTATGTAAAGCATTTTGAAGGTAATCACCAGTAAGCCTGAATCTTACCAAAGATGTCTTGCAGGAATAATAAATACAGGAATACTGTATACAGAGAAAAGTGTGACAGAAAAAAATAGCCATAAGTGCAAAGGCTATGCTTATCAGGAAGGATATGCAAGTGCTGCAAAGGAAAAGGCTCCCCAAGTGTGAATTATAGTTAGTCTTAAGACATTTTGACAAAGAAAACAGAATAGTGTTCCGCAAGATTGCATTGGAAAAACAGGATTGAACTACTGCTTACTGAACTAACAGAAAGGCCTCATTTCTTTAATCTAGAAGAAAGGAAGAACTTGATCCCAAGGAACTTAAACCAATAGAAATTCCTAGCAGAAATGTCCTTCACTTCATTCAGTTTGCCAGATCAGTGTGATTAACAGTTTTTTTGTTGTTAAAAAGGTTTCCTTTCTAAGCATTAAATGCTACTGTCTAATCCCTGGAAACATCAACATCCTGGAACCTGGATGATGATCACTAAAATTCTAGTGAGGTATTTTGCTGGTGTCACAAATGAATGTGCTTAAAAAGATATTTATCTTTTACAGCCTAAGACATTGATGTCAGTGTTTAAGAAAATGAACCATCAGATAATTTCCATGCTTCAAAATACCTACTAGACTAATTTTCAATAGCAATACATGTTGCCAGTGCATAGTTCTCATCCATTATCAATCATTATCAATATGTATTCAAAGCAACTATTCATTACAAATGGATTTTAGAAATAGAAAATATATAACTCTCCTTTATGGACTCTGATGCGAAGAGTATGATTTCAGTGATATCCTCATCTATTGGTGTCAGGACATTTGTCCATGTATCATTTACTGGAGTCTGCAATAGCTGATTTGTGCTGTTCAAGAGGTAGATTTGGATGTTGGATTATATGCCCCACACACCAATTCTGAAGAGTGGCACTTCAGTTGAAAAGTAAGGGGATATGTCATGCACTGCTGCAGTAATGGACAACAGTAGTAACAATTCTTATGAGTACTTGAAATTGCAATGTCTGGAGGAAAGATGGGATACATGTCCCTGACTAGCCTGAGTTTCTGAATACTACCAGCATATGATTGCGAAGTCTTCACAATACAGACACCTTGGCCTACACATTCTAACTGTGCTCCCTGCCCAAGTATGTATGAATGGAAGACAAGCCTGTGACTGGAGGAGATTTCATGAAAGGACATACTTTCTATACACTGTTAAGGTCTTTTCTTCCAGTGCATAGATTTATGCATGGATTCACATCTTTAGGGAGCAAACATCTAACTAGATAATGTCTGCATAGCGCCAGATTTGAACGTCAACTTCTTGCCACCAACAGGTGGTGAGAAGACATACTCTCATGTCAACAAGAAACAAAAGGGTATTTTGCCAGTGTATGGTGGCTGTTGTATAGAGAGGAGATGATTCTGATCAAAATCCTTGCTGCTGTAGACTTCCGTACTGCTCATAGGAGTTCTATCTGCTGACCATACTAGATGCCAAAGAACAGAGAATTCCTGTGGTTTTGTTCATGCAATTAACTGTTGGAAGAAAAAAAACCCAAAAATAAAGAGTCATCTTTGCTCAGTTACCAAGACATAGATCTGACAGTAATCCAAACCTTTTCCAGTGTATCAATTTATTCAGGCATTTTTTTCACATCGTGCAACAAAATCCTGCTATCAGGTTATACATAGTGTCCCTGGTGGCCCACAAAATCAGGAAATGGTCTCCATCTCTTCTCAGAATGGACAAATCCCATGCTTACCAAATTGCTGTCTGTAGGCTAACTGCCTTTTCCTTGGTATCTCATAGATTCTTATTTTCTCTTGAATCCTTGAGCTGCTGTCACTGTCTCAACAATTTCATTTCTGTCTGTGTTCTCATTTTATTGTCATACATGGCTTTAGCTCATGTCTTTTCTCATTCCTTAGGAACAGACTTCATAATAAAATTGAATCAAGATCACACCCCTGTGTTGTGCCAAATGAGGTCTGAAGTGACAGGCTGAAGGTTACAGCTTGCTATCACTGCAACTAGGAATGTCATTGAACACCTGCTCATTAAATACATTCAGTTCCATGTGAAAACCAAAGACCAGAAGCAAAAATGGATAATGATCCTGGTCTATTGTGAATCTAAGCCATTTAGAGTACAAAGAGCTGGTAGAGACCTGGAAAAAAGCTTCAGATTGAGAAATGGGAATCAGCCTTTTTTTCTTGAACAAGAGGATTATCCCCTCCAAGTCAGTATGCTGCAACTGAATTTTTCAGAACATGTGGTTCAGGATGCTTGAATCTGAAAGTGTTCCTTAATAACAGAAAGTAACTAACATAACAGTTATACTCAAAACACTGTTATGGACTGCTCTTTGAAAAAAAGCCCATCCACACATATATTAATTCAATATTTAGTTATTATGACTGAAATCCTAACTGATTAGTGAACTACAGAACTCCAGATCTAACTATAAAGAAACACTCTAAAAAATAGAATGTTATTGTATTAAAAAAAATACAAAATTAATATTAATATGGGTTAAACTATTCACATTTCCCAGTAACTGCCTCTTTTTAATGTTTTAGTCACTCTTCTGCTCTCCAGACAGGCCCTAACATTGATGTCTTCAGCCTGGACTATTGGGGTTGAGTAGGAAGGTAAAGCAAAACCACAGTATTTCCTTAATTCTTTCCTGGGAGGTTAAGGTTTGTTTATCATATTGACGGTTTCCTCCTCCTCACTCAGGATCTATTTGGAGTAATTTTACGTATTTCCTGACACATTTTACATCTTATTTTCTTCACTGTCGGCAAGTCCATGTTGCAGTGATATTTTACAGTTCTTTCTTTTTATGTTCCCTATCCTCACAGTGATTGGAACTGGGGGAAGCTTGGTCATGTGTAGAAAGTACTTGGGAAACTGATTTTCTGGTCTGGCCTAGTATGAATTTTGTTGCATTCTCAGTAAGTTGGAGTGGGAAGCCTGTGTGAACTTGAAAAAGTTTATGCCTTTATAAGATAAGTTATTTCTAGAAGCCACTCTTAACAGGAAGCTGTTTGTAAAAGATAAATTTTGGCCCAATGCACAGTTTTGATAAAAGAAACAATAGAACAGAAAAAAATCTTATGTAGTACCTCAATTCAAAGATATCTGTTCTACAAAATAACCATAAAGGCAGAGTCTGCCCAAACTGTGAGGATAGATTAAACTGACAAGAAAAAAATATGATAGCAATAATTGCTATAAGTCTCCAGGGCTCAATAAGGAAACTGGTCAGAGATTTGGAACTGACTTTTGAAGATAGAAGTTAAAACATTTATCATAGCAAATTTAATTTAGTTTGACAGTCAGAAGCAAATATGAAATGTGGAAATGTTAAGAGATAGAACATAATTTACTCTCTTCACTTTCCAGGAGAGTATGCCCAGGAATTTGGTCTTTCTTGCTTTTATACAGACACACAGGTACACTTTTTTATAATATATCAAAGTTTATGAATCTTTTAATTTAATAATAATTGCAGCTTTAGTTGTATGAAATGCTGGCCAAAGTGTATGTATTGTCTTCAGGCCTTTCAAATGAGATACTGGTTTGAAGGATGACAGGTATTCTTCACATGTAATGCACTGTAAGATGGTGCGTTACATCAAAAACTGGAAAAAATACATTTACATAGAATTGTAGTAAAGGACTTAAACAGAATTTATAAAATATCTTTTACTGAATGAAAGGTTTACTTTGATTCCTGACATGATTATTAAAGCAAATTTATTTGTGAATTAAATGCCTGTAAATACTACGCTGACTAAAATTTCTTTCAAAAGCTTGGTTAAAGGTCCATTTTTATGGAAAAAAAAAAAAAAAAGGGAAAAACTCAGTCACATAAAATTTCATCTTTGGAGGAATTCAGAGAAAGTAATGTTTACAGGATATGATAGTTTAAAAGGTAATCTAAAACCAAGGCTAAACACAGAACCAGAACAATAATAAAAGGGCATGAGGATGTAAGAAGTTAAAGAGGAGAGGGGAAAAAGCAATAAAGGAAAATAATAAACAATGAGAAAAAAAAGGTGTACTCTCATCTTTATATAAAAAAACAGCCTCTGGGGAAACAGAGAAGAAAATACCAGCATAACAGAGATGCAGTAGACGTAGGTTTAAAGCCATATTTTTTACTGGAAAACTAAAATGCTAAGGTGTTACGAAACAGATTCCAAAGAATTATTTTAACATTAGAAAAATAAGAAAGGACAGAAAGGTAAGAGTGGGGCAAATACTGAAATTCATCTGAGAGAGAATAACACAAGAGCTGGTTCTGTAGTGTAGAGAAAGAATATTAGTATGATATGTAATCAGTGGGAAAGTACTGGGAATGATACATCCTTATATACTTATGTAAAACATGTAAATTTTGAGACCATAGCAGTGACACCACCATAAGTAGTAGATACTTAGACTGAACTATTAATGACCTTAGAATAAGGGAATATGTGCGGATAACTTTGCCTATAACTCTATTAGTTTCCCTGTCAGGAGAACACACCTTGAATATTGTGCTTAGTTTTGGTATGTAACATGCAAAAGAGATGTGGGCAGCCTGGAGAGGGTCCAGAGAAGGGCAGTAGAGATGATCTAAGTTCTGGGAAGCATGTCACGTGAGGAAAAGCTGTGAAAACCTGATTTGTACAACCTGGAAAAAGGAAGGTTTAGGAGAGCCTTCATTGCTTCACAGGTGCAAGTTACTCCTGATTCCTATTAGACAAAAAGGGAAAATTTTTTGCAATGAGACAATGATCCATTGGAAAAATCTTCCCAGGGAAGTGATGGATTCCCCAGTGTAGAACATTCCATGATTCACCTGGACAGGTGCTGGGTCATCTTGTCTGGATCATGCTCTTGCCAAGAAAGGTTAGACCATATGATCCCTGAAGTCCCCTTCCAGCCTGGTATTCTGTGATTCTAAGATAATGCAGTCCTATTTACAGTTAAACAAACAAAAATAAAATCTACTTATATTTCTTGGCAGGATAATTCATTTCACTGGACAATAATGTACACCAGTTAACATTTTAAAATGTCAAGCACATCTGTTTAATTGCATTAGTATCTTTGCAGATAGAAATATATAATTTTGACCTTCTGAATGGTCACATTAACAGTTAAGACAAATCTACATATATCAAGTAACCTAGAATACTTGTTGTAAAGTTCAAAATACTTTGAATCAAATCGTGCAAGATTAGATAAGAACATGCAAAGGGCAGAAGGAAGATGCAGAACTGCATATTCAGAGAAATGTTGATTACCACAAATATAAAAGTTTCAATCTGAATTTAATATCACAAAAAGAGCATTTATCTCTTGCGTCAAAAATTTACATGCAAGCATAAAGCCAAATATAAACTGAAACCAAAACTGTTATAAAGAGCTGTTTCTTTACTCTGTGATCTGTTAAAACAATCCAAACACTTCACATTCGATATTGCTAAAGTTGGACCGGTAGGTGTTCTAAGGATCGCCTTTTGAAAAGTAAACCATTAACATCTGTGTTAATTGTCTTATTTTGTCTTTTACCATGAAACTATATATATAAGCCTTGAAACTGCAATAAATATTATGTGTTTTTAGTGGGTTTATCCACCAAAGCATATTAACCAAATCGATGGTGCTGGTTTTAGATTGACTGACATTTTGGTGGACAGAAAAATAGTCACCCCGGAAGTGAGGTGTGCCTGTGGATTTCCCATGAGCCCAGTGCAACATCAATTGTGGGCCAAATTTAAAGACAGACAGGGAAATGAGCCAATCAAAAGTGAAATTCGTCTCAGTAGGATATACATTTGCACAGGACTGCCCAGGAATCGCTCTCTTTTGTTTTCGGCCTTGAGGAGGTAAAGACATGTGGGCAGCTTCGGCCCAGCTTTTCCCCCCTCCCATGGCCACAGAGGCCTATGGGAGGGGAAGGCTGGGCCGGGGAGAGGCCATGCTGGGACCCCCTCCTGAGCAAGCTGTCCCTGCAGGTGGTGGGGAGGATGGAAAGGAAGAGTGATGCCTGGCCCGGTTTTCCGGTTTCCTCCCCCAGTGTCCTGATGGGGGAGGTTGGGTTGTGCTGGGCCAGGGTGGGCTGGGAGAGCTCCCCCCAGAGGTAACTGTCCTGGCAGGGAGCGGGGGGAATGGACTGGCCCCAGCCTGGCAGAAGAATTTCCCCCCCCCTCCCCGGCGTGAAGCTGCCAGCTGCAGCTCAAGGACATCTTATTGGAAGAGCTGGTAATAGCCGAGCTACTGGCAGAAGTCCCAGAAAAATGAGGTTTTAACAGCTTCTTGCCCAGATGGACCTTTTTAAGTCATGCATCCTACTCAACTGAAAGGGGAGCAGCTCAAAGGAGATAAGAGACAAAATCCTGAGACCTGATGTCAAG
>VXBU01018239.1:462378-487761 GCA_013400315.1 Bombycilla garrulus | reverse complement strand
AAAAAAAAAAAAAAAAAGGCAGCAAAGCTTTTGCAGTAAACACACTTAAGCACACTTCTGGAAAAAATATGTGGAAAATGAATGCTCATTTATAAAGTGAACTATCATATGACACTATTAATACAGGAAGCTAATAACATTTACTCATGTTGAACTGGGTGAAACAAAATCTTGGAAGATGTAATCTCTGTGAAATTACTTTGACCTCCAATGCTTTTAGCTAATCTACATGGACAGATTAATTTGAGAAACATGTACTTAGCAGTGGAAGAGCATAAAACCTAACTTTATGACTGCAGTTCTAATCTTGAGTAACTAACTGCACACTTGTGGTAGGTTGACCACAGCTGGAGGCCTGGTGCCAACCAAGCAGCCCAATCACTCTCCCTTCTCATTGGGACAGGGGAGAGAAAATAAAATGAAAAAGTTTCCTAGTTTCTGATAAGGCAGCTTACCAAAGCACAAGCAGAGGAAAAAAACAAAGATTTTGTTTTCCACTTCCCACTGGGAAGTGATGTCCAGCCACTTCCTGGGAAGCAGGGCTCCAGTGCATGTAGTATTTGCTCTGGAAGGCAAACATTGTAAATAATGAACGCACTCTTTTCCTTAGGTTTTTATATCTGAGTTGATATCATATGGTAGGGAATATCCATTTCATTAATTTGAGTCAGCTGGCCTGGTTCTGTCCCCTGCAGGGATCTTGCTCATCTCCAGCCTACTAATGGCGGGGGGAATGCTGAGAGACAGCGCTGATGCTGTGCCAGTGCTGCTCAGCAGTTCCCAAAACTCTGCTGTGTTATCAACACCTTTCCAGCCACCGATGCAGAGCACAGCACTATGAGGGCTGCTGTGGGAAAAATTATCTCAGTCAGATCCAATGCAATTTTCTTAGCCCAGTGACAAAAAGATACACTCTTACTTAACCTCTAACCGTTTCCTGAAGTGCAAACAGAAGGATTCTAAAACTGGGAGAAAAGTTCCTGAAATAAAGTTTCTTACAGTATGAAAGTGGCTATCTGGAAAATGGACAAATGAGCTCAGAAGTGAGCATTTTTCTCTGGATTCCATGTAATTTCTTGGTTTCAGGATGCCAGGGTCTGGGTAGGAGCTCTTAAATCTTCTGGATCTCATATAGTATGAAAAGTTATTCTGGGCTCTATGACCTTATCAAAATTCTTAACACATAAGCACATTTCTGGGTGGTGCTTAAACTAGAAGAAAGGATGTGTTCATTTAATTACGGAAAGTTCTGTGTAAAAAGAGTCATCACATTTGCTGAGAAGTGTTCCTTCTAGTAGAATTAGTTAACCAGCTAATACACAGTACCAACAATATTTCTTCTGGAAGTATGATTTTTGAACAAAAATGTAACACTCTTGATATCAGATACAGAAACCTCTATGAAAAAAAGGAGAAGAAATGTTTCGAGAACAAAATCATTGTGGATGTTTCAGCAGATGAGATGGAATCATTTTATTAAATGGCACTGCTGCAACTTTTAAACTTTTCAATCAAAGCTGTTCCTAAGGTTATTCCAGTTTTAACCCCTGAGGTATTATAAACACTACATTTCTTGAAATTTGTAATCTAATCCATCTCATGAGGTTTCTAATTGTAACTCCAGCAACTTCAGCATATGCAAAACTTGAAAGGTCAAGCAAGCATAGTTTTCAAGAAATTTGGAGTAGGTATTAATTTTGCATTTTCTATATAGTCTTTATTAATGATTACAACAACTTAACATATCCAAGAACTTAGTAGAATTATATTATTTTACATAGTATCTAATGGAACACTCAATAAATAATAATCACGTGCTAAAATTCCTATACTAAATGGGACCATAAATATTGTTTCAGCTGACTAGAAATCAGAATCAGTGATACTAGCCAATGTATTGGCCTTATTTCACTGCAACTTATATTCAATCTATTGTCCATATTACCACAGCCTTTTAAAAACTATGGTTTAGATTTTTTTTTCATTTTTAATACTATTTACTGTAATTTCAGCAACATAAATTTCGTTTGGTCTCCAAATTCCATTAACATAATGTTTATTCTTCCTACTGAATCACCAAAATATTAAATTATTTGATAGTCCCAAATTGAACAGATCTCCCAGTATTTTGTCAAAAAAGGTGGCTGTGAGAAATATTTCCTGTTCCTACTATATATAAAGAATATATTTTAATGAAAAGAACAAAATTTTTTTAATAAAAAACAAGTATAGTTAAAATTCATTTATAGAAGAATTATTGCAGAAACTGAATTATTAATTTATTTCAATTATAAATTTATTTTAACTGTCATTTTGAACAATTTAAATTATTTCAACAGATTGGATATTAAGAACAAGGAATTAAAGTATTAAGCAAATGTATTTGCTTCCCTGGTCATAGTAGTCCTCCATATGCTTCTCTAACCTAAATACTTTCAATTATTTTTTTAATATCTGTATTTTAGATCATTAGGGTTTATACTAAGTGATTTTTCCATTTTCATAAAGTCTTCTGTATTTATATAGTTGTGTGAGATTTCTTTTATTCCTGTAAGTTTCTACAAATAATTTTTCAGGTTTTATCAAATTGTTCTGTCATTAAAATCAATGGTGTCAACTGTCAACAGCAATTGAAATATAGGTAACAAAAAGAAGTCTTTATGTTCTTTCTTTTTCTTCTTAAATATCATCAGTTTGATTCCACTTTTATCAATCAGGCCACCATATCTTCCTGACTCCTTTAAGCCTTTTAGATATTACTCTGCTCTTTTGTTTCCCTTCCAACATCCATACCACACTGGAGAATTACATTAATTTCTCTGATATTTTTCCAGTATTTTATGTAAAGCTGCAAAGCTACTATTTAAGAAGTAAAAACCTAAGAAGTTTTTGTTTCTTTCTTTTAAAGAGACTCAGAGTATCCTACACAACACTGAAATCCCCTCTGTTGATGTATCAGAAAGCCAAGTCCTGCCTAGGGCTTGTTCTGTGATCCCAGCAGTATGACATGTAGGACTTACTCCCTTGAATTATAAGTTGCATGAATTATTTCATGGTGGTAACTCAACTCCGATTAGATCTTTTTTACTGAAACTGGATCTCCTTACACTGCTATATTACGTAAGCTCAGAGCTTCTTGAGCCTGAAGAATTCCAATCTTCAACAAAATTAAGGTGTTTTGTATTTACCAGTAACTTTCTTAGCCCTATTAAGATTACCCAGCCGTTAAGGAAGGCTCATTTCCTTCTCTGGATCATAAAGGAATCATTCTCAATAAGCTCATATGTACTTTTCCTCAGATTGAAATATAAGGAGCCATATATCATCAGGCATAAAACATCAGGCAACTACAAGGGCAGGCTGCTTCTGGGAGGGACTAGGAGTTTAGCATGGCAGAGGCAGTTGTTGCAATGAAAATTTATGATCTTTCAGCTGATGAAAAACAAAGGCCTTAAGCAACTATCTCAATTTCTTTGCTTGCAAATTGCACTTCTGTGTAATTTTGGGTTTTAGAATATAATAAGGAAAAGAAGCAGAATTTTAATTCACAGAAGGATGGAGTGATTAAAAATATAAAACACAAGACTTTCATGCAGAAGTAGGCTTAAAACTTTCACATGACCAAAAGCAGCACATTTCTGTCTTACGGTGTAACCCATCATGCTCTTTTTAAAAGGAAATTATACAAAATACTGTAACTGATATTCATCTGGCTTTATTTGGCTTATTTATTTTGGCTTATATGCTAAGATAAAAAACACAGTTGAAACTATATGTTGTTCACATAGAAATGACCAGTGCAGATATTATTTATGTAGTCTGATTCTTTCTTCTGGCACAATCTATGCTTGTATATGTGCTCTTTTCTTCACTTCCATTGTTTTCAGAACATTCATATATTCCATCTCAGACAATCTGTCTTTGGGTATTTTGTTTTATGACATTGCTCTATTTCAATTTTTCCAGACACAAGTAAAAAAAAAAACCTCCTTTCAATAGACTCTCCCTGCTCCTACATTTTGTCTAGAGGGAGGCTGGATGGCTTTGTGAATCAAAATTTTAGATCCAAGCCTTTATTCAGATTCTGTCTGCTCTTCCCTAGACATCTGCATATGTTTGCATTGCCACCATGGCGAAAGAAAACACACAGAATCAATCTACCAATTCATTCATTGCATAGTCCTTATGTACGCACCACGTACCTCCAAGTTCCTAGCAGAAAATTCCATTAGAAGGGAAGGAAACTGTTAGTCAAATACATTTAAACTATCTCTGGATTGTCCATGCCAGTCTTACATATTTGCATGTTATTCTTTTCCTCTGGTTAAACAGTTTTTCTCTCTGACATTCCACTCTCTTACCCTTCTTAATAATGGAAGTGTTCTCATAGTCTGATGCACTATAGGCATGATATGTCACAGTCTGATGTGTTAACTAAACAGGCATTTTTAATCTCATTCTGCTGACATAAGTCAGAACATGGGGCAACAGGATCACTGGCATTACCCAGTAGAA
Organism: Bombycilla garrulus; assembly: GCA_013400315.1. Classification (NCBI taxonomy): domain Eukaryota; kingdom Metazoa; phylum Chordata; class Aves; order Passeriformes; family Bombycillidae; genus Bombycilla; species Bombycilla garrulus. The sequence continues at coordinate 483,246 of VXBU01018239.1, read as the reverse complement.
TTTTTATTCATACATATGTAAATGCATATTTATTTATACACACACCCTTATATGCAGTGAACCTCTTATTTTAAGAGTTCATGTCACAAAAATCCTTCATGCTACTTTACACCAAGATATTCTAGTGCCTTCTTGTATTAATAATTCCTTGTGTTCTATGTACATGTTTTACACAGACTAAGGCTTCATTCTTGAAGGGGACACTGTGGGGAGACCTCACTGTTGTCACAGTTTCCTCACAAGGGGAAGCAGAGGGGTGAGTGCTGTTCTCTCTGATGACCTGTGATAGGAATGGCATGAAGCTATCAGGAAAGGTCTAGGTGGAATACTAGGAAATACTAGGAAAAGTTTCTTCAAAGGCTAGAAACAGGCTCCCCAGGGAAGTGGTCACAGCACTAAATCTGACAGAGTTCAAGTATTTGGACAATGCTCTCAAGCACATGGTGTGATTCTTGGGGAGATGCTGGGCCATGTGCTGGACTCTGTGGGTTCTTCCAAATCAGGATATGATTTGATGAATCTTACTCTCTTCATAACATAATCACAATAACCCAGATGTTTTCCTCCTTAATAAACACCTCAGGGTCCCAGTCTGCAGTTAATACTATTGTTATTCCTCCGTAAGTGCTATAATGCTTAGTGTTATGTGACTTGTACTGTCATAAACATTCAGTCTCTTTACTTCTTAGCTGCTACTGTTATCTCCCTGCTTCCTTAAAACTTCTTTCCCGTTTGCCTGCAGGTATCTTTAGCCCAATTCTACTTCACCTACTGTGGTGATTTTATGCAGAAAATACATTTCCCAAGGAGTAAGTTTAAAAAACACATTTAGTAAGACCTTTCCCCAGTATTTTCCATACTCATATAGCCAATTCTTCAAACCGGGACTCATACAGCAATTGAGTAAGTATTAATTACTCACTTTAATCCAGTACATTTCATTTGAAACTATACCAGAGGCTTTATAAATTATGAGATTGCATCTGATTAATGTAGCTTGGTCAAAACCAGAAGAAATAGTAGAAGAGGGGAATCTGAGATGATGTTTCTGGTATATTCGATTTGTACCATTTCCTTCCAAATCCTTTAAGATTTGAGATTGAATTTATATGCTTCAGCCAATACAGTAACATCCTAACAGTGCAGAATTGTGGTATAAAATCCATAATGCTCTATCCTACTTCAATATGAATGTATCTTACACTAAACACAACATTAAAAACACCTTAAAATATTAATCCCCCTTTCTAATGGAAAAAGAAATAAATATTTTCCATTTTAGTTGATCCGAGCTTTTAAAATAGTCCTCTGTATGAGTTTGGTCATCCTTTGATGTGTTGTCCCTTTTCGTATCTTCTCAGTGTTGAGTAATTGACCAAAGGAAGCATAAAATGAGTTACTTCACTGACTGAAAAAATTTCTGCACAGTTCAATTTCTTTCCATGTTATCATTACTGTCAGTATTAATCTATGCCAGCAAAATGCATAAGATTCATTTTCTTATTTTCACTTCAGGAGGCAGTGAAGAGATATTGAATATTCAGAATTTAACCTTTTATGTAATGCATTTCAGCTTAATGCATCAACAAACAAAACTGATATTGATGCACTTAATCATTGCCAGTGCTATTTTTACCTAGTTTTCATGTATTACCTTGTTGAAAAATCTTGTTGATTCTTACAGTTAGAGTTCACTCTTTCCTTCAAGAGCAGTTCTACAGTCACAAACAAATGCAAGAAAAATGGCAAAGTATGTGGATAAGTTTGAGCTGTACGTAAACTGAAAACTTGAAGTAGAAAGAATGCTAATCCCCATAAACTGCTCATTTTACTTAGGGGAAGTTTAAATTTATGTAGCATGCCCAAAATACTTTCATCAGTAAGCATCTCTCTACTCGCCTTTGCAATCTGGACAGAGTAAGGGTGCAGGTTAGCTTTCAGTCTGCTATGCCTCCTGCTCAGTACAAATTAAATAATTTTCTGAATATAATTTTATAGACCTCAAAATGAAAATAATTTTATAGATCTGACAATGCACAGACACTTAATTTTACAGAAACTTCTCTTCTTCCTCCTCCAAATTAAACCATTATAACTCTATCTTCTCTAAATCTACACATTTTTCACTTATTCTGCCTCTCATTTCACGGTCTACACCTAGATGAGCAATAAAATCCATAAATAATAATCTTAAAGACTGCTGTTGACTAAAGTTCAACTCAATTCCTTTAGCTGTATTTTCTGCACTTGACACAAACTATCCTTCTCATAATGCATTATGTTCAATATGTATGTAATTTCTCAGAAAATCCTTTTGTTTCCTTTTATTCCACTCTTTTCACTTGCTCTTGAATGCTGCCAATATGAATGGCTTTAGATTTTGAAATAGTTTTATTCTATATTTGCTCCTTTACAAAATTTTGATGTATTTTACTTTGCAGCCTGTTCATTTTTAATAGTTTCTATGAATGTTTATGACAGCTTACACCAGGTTCAAAAATCATTACTTGATCAAATGTGTTCAGTAAGGCTACTGCCAGTACTCACATTTGCACAAGACAGCTTGATATGGGTAATAACAGCAATCTAGATTCTTCTAGTAAACCTTTGACCAAGGACTCTATGCTAAAATTATTCTTTTGAAGGTTTAGATTAGGCCAAGCGATACTTTAATGACTCTTCTATAAAATATAGACACATTCTTCTCTCTCCTTGAGATTTATTCTTCAAAATTATTCCAAAAACACTTCCAGAGACTTTGACATGATTTTCTCTTTTTAATCCATGAGCTGATGATCTCATTCCCAATTCTTTATGTATCTCATCTTAATATCATGGTGGATTATAAGCCTTCTCTAATATTGAAGTCCTCAGCCCATAATTTAAAAGAAAAACCTTTTGCATTTCACCTTTTTAATTTTTTTTTCCCAAATAGAACTCCCAGTAGGTTATGGATTAAAAAAAAAATAAAAAAACAAAATTGCTGTATGGTTCATTATATTAAAATCTTCAATCACTAAACTGCATGCCCAAAATGTTGCACATGTTTTGATGCTAAAAATGCTGAGAAAAATAATTAGAATTTAAATGTCAGTGACCCATTCACCCTCAGGGAGGCTGAGGTGGAAGCCAGAGTTGGAAGCCATGGGTGATCCCAGCTCACCAGCCAGGACACAATAGCACAACTGCTGAAAGCTGTGGGCAGAGTAAGGTGACAGGCTGCACTGTCTGTCCCAAACAAACTGAAACACTCGCCCGGGTTCAGAGCCCACCCAGTGAATCTAGCCAGGAGATGGGGCCAGAAACATGGCTGGAAACATTATTGGAAACTATTCATCCAGAGACAGAACTTGAGAAAGCACACCTCCAGCATGATTCTGACAAGGAGGGGGCACCTGGCCTGCTCTGAAATGTGGTCCTGGAGCCATACGCAGAATCCAAGGGTCACTACTCAGGACAGTTAGTATGTCATGGTGCACTCTGGCTCCTGACACTTAACTAAGAGACTTTTTCAAGTTTCTGTATTTAATTTGGTATTGTGACCTAAATGTTCTGCCATTCAGGGTTCAGTTAAGATTTGCATTAAAGAAAAGCTTAAACATAATAAATCTTGGATGTCAGAACCAGATTTTGAAAACATATACACAAAAAGAAATAGAATATAGACATGCAAGTACAAAGGTTTCTCTTGATATAATTCACCAAAGTTTTCTGAACTGGAAGTTTTCATGTAGCCTTCTAAAACATTCTATGCTATTAAAGTTCTTAGCAAACAAATAGAATATAATGATGTTAATTTATGCCATTACCAAGCTGAGCATTTGTAATACTATCTCAGTTGTCTTTACAACTTGAACATTTTCTTTTCTCCACCAGAAATCTCCTGTTTCATCTTATGATTATGGTTTCTCTTTTAGTTAATTTATTTAAACTCATCAAAGAATTATCCAAAATTTTATTCAAGTTATGCAACAACCAATCTGACTGCTTTTGTGTGGTCTTAGCTTTTAATTTTTTTAAAATACATTCATCTTATAAGTTTAATATCACTTGGGACTTTGAATGCAGTCTAGAAAGCCATTATAAGAGTCTTGTATTTGGGTTTTCTTGTTTGTTTTTGTATGCTTTGTTCTTTCCCCCCTCCCACTCTCTTCATCCCACTTCCCCTAGAAAAACACAGGCATATTTTTGCATAAAGGAAATAATTTGACACAGTTTTAAAACAACATTTTGAAAATATCTACAGATGGTTTTTATTTAATTGATTAGACTGAGGTTTTCATTTTAATCCTGCTCATTTATATTCTTCTCCTGATATTTATCTGAATAAGAACTTCAGAATGGAAACAGTGCAGAAATTCTTTTGATTACCAGCTATTCAGATTACTGTAGATATCAGGAGGCAAGGATCAAGTAGCTGTGTATCTTTTTGTCTACACAGCTTCCAAGCTATCCTGTGTCATCATTTCTAGATATGTGTAGAAATAAGTGAGGCATCTGGATAGTGGTTTTTTTTTTCTAAATAGATGTTTTAATATTAAGGATGTAGTCTCTGCATACCTACCTGCCTAAACAAAGGCCAACTTTTCTAGGACTATTGGCTCATTACCTCCCTCAGCTACACAATTCTGTGCAAACACTTGGGACAACATGTACTCAAGTACATGAAGGTAGACTTCATGTTGGAGAGAAATTTTTAAGTATAGTACCTTAAGAATGTATTTAAGAAAGAAAGGGGGAATGAGAGCATACATCTGGCATACTCACACCATTACCAGAATTCCGTAGCCAGCTAGGGGTCTTTTTCTTGCTATCTTACCCCTGTTCTCAACCTTGAATAATATTGGTCCAATTAACCATTGGCTCATTAATCTAAATGAATAAGCTTATTTTTTTTTCAGTCAGATGTCACAAATATGAAGTCTTCTCTCATATTATTGAAGAACTGCCCAATAGCATCTCTATCAAAACAGAAACAAAGGGACAACGACAAATAAATCAAATTTAAAAGTGTATTATTCAGTCATTAATGACATTCTGCTGTATGATTCAATTGCATCTCATCCAGAAATTATTATTTCTAATATTATCATTCCATAAAATAGTCCCATTTCTGCTGCTTTTCTTGGAGCTATGTTATCTTCCTAGGAAACTGACATTCAATTAATGAAAGGAGTTTGTAAAATAATACACTCCTCTATGACTGTTACAAGCACAAGCTTGGTAAAAATAATTAAAAATTTCATTTTCTGCTACACCTAATAATATGTAGTCTCAACTCTACACCTGCACATTAACTTTGCAACATAAATACACAGTTAACAGAAATTAACATTTAAACTCTAAATCAGATTAATGTGACAAAGCCCTGTAATTTAGACACAACTGAATCTCAATATTCTGCAAGGGAAGTTGTAGAAAGTGGCAAAGCCTCAAAAGAGTTAAGAAATCATATGGTTCTGTGGCTGCTGACAGCCTGGTCATAGAGAAAATGATACAGTTTTCATAGGCTGTCCTGGGAAGCTTGTGGGAAGTGAAGAGAAAGTATTAAAACCAGTATCTTGCACCCATTATTTGTGAACATTCTGAGTGTGAGCTATGTGATATTTGTATTAAGATGTCTTCAAGAAGTTTTTATCCTTCTTTCACCAACAGACTGAGGGGTGTCACTTGCTAGCCAATACAAATCTAACTAACAAACTTACCTATAAAAGGATGAGTTTTTTCTCAGTAAATCCTTCTTTTGTCTTCTGATGTACTGGAGTCTTTACTGCCACCATACCAGCTGTTTCTAACTCAACAGCAACATGGTTCTCTCAAAGGGAATATTTAGAATATATTTCTCCTTTGTGGTCTTTTCTCAGGAATGATACATCAGTGAAAGAGTATGAGCCAGGAGGAATATCAAGATTTTGGCAGCAGAATGCCTTCATTAGTCACAAATGTGCTCCTCATTTAGGATTGCTTGCCACCAAGGGGATCCTCATGAACACGACAACACTTTAATTTCTTTATCACCAGGTCACCAAGCATACAGACATTCTAGCAGATGGATGTGTACAAAGACAAGCCAAAAACTCAGCACCCATGTCAAGGTGAAGTATTTAATGTGGAGTCTGTATCTAGCTACATCAAATGCAGGCTTGTGATAAACTACGGCTTTAACATGTTTAGGATTATTACAGACTAAAATTAGTTCAATTCCCAACAATTATAATAATATAAACTATAGGTTTTTTTAACAGTTCCTAAAAAAGTGAAAAATTCAATACATTCACACACCTATCCAGTTGTTCATAAGAGCCTTCTGCAGATATGCAGACTTTCTCATTTGAAAAGAAATTTAAGAGCAGAAAATCTAATCAGCATAGGTAATTTTATACACATAGAAATACTGTGAAACTAACAGACATAGCAAAACTTGGTGTAAGATCCTACAAGAGGGAAAGGTGAGTTTGTTTTAATACAAAACAGTTTTATTTACTTACACTCATGCTCTCACATCACCATCAACCACCAAAACAATTGAGTCCAAGTAGTCTGGCCATCTGATGATTGTACAAGTATATATATCCCTTTTTTCTCCATTCATATCAATTTAAAAAAAAATCTCTTTCTCTTGTATGACAAATCTCTACTTATATCATTGATGCCTGATATTTTAGAATTATGGTGGGCTTAACAGGGTCCTAACTACCATGGCATGAAATCCCCATTCTTCTGACAATTGCTCAATCTCACTTAAGAACATAGATGTTCTCAGAATTCTGTGTTCTGTACAGCTGATGGCCTGACCTGCTCTTTCAGAATCACTAATAATTTCTAAATATTATTTTATTTTATGACAGATTAAGAATAAACTCGAATATAAAAAGCTCATGCTTCTTATAGGCAGTCCTAGGCATTGTCATTAAAGGATTAAATACAATTAGACTGTCATGTAGTTCATAATGGAACCATAAAAATACATGATCAAAAGAGTGTCAGTCAGATTATATAGATTGACATATAAACTAAACAAACTCTGTGATCATTTGAGCTCAGAAGGGTATTTGGTGGTCATGCTACGACACAGAATTTATGAAAAGAAGTGACTGCATCTATGCCAAAAAAACTACACGTACATTACAAAACAAGGAGTGTTCTGAAGCTAACCGTGGTGTGAACAGTTTCTAAAATCTTCTTGGATGCAATTTGCTACATGTATAATTTTGAACTCATAAAAATGAGGGGAAAAATAACCTCCCAACAGAAATAACCACATGAATTTCACTTCCATTAGCCAATGACATTATTGACATGAACATCAACAGTGATGTAGCCTACCTTTTAAAGAAACCACTGAAAACTTATTTGTAAGTTGTTTTTTTTTTTTTTTTTGGCTTTTTGAAGTTGTCAGAGAGATCTATGCAGCCATTATATGAACACAAATGGAGCCCCCAAAAGTGCAAGTGACTCAAAAGGCCAAGTCCTGTAATTCTGTTCAGAGCCAATGCTTATACTTGGAACAAATGCAGTCTTAAGTGTCTTCCAAGCATTCATGCTTTATAGCATTAACTCCATAAACTATCAGTATGAGGTTGCTGAGAATTTTTACTTTAAACAATTTTTGCACAGAAATAAAAAAGGAAGCACATTTTTATAGGTATTAAATGGTTAGACTAACTTCTGCACTTAGTGTCATGAGCACTCATCTCCAGTAGGCTAAAGGGTTCTGCTGCTTGAATGGATTCTAATGAAACAGAAAGCTGTAAATTTCTTGCTTTAATACATGTTACTGTAAACATTTCAAGATGCTTGATTCCTCCCTACAGATTGCAGGCTGAATGATAAAGCAACTACAGCTCAGGTAGGTAGTGCATTCCAGCAAATGTCAAAGTAGAATAATGAACAGAGCTATTAAATACAGTATTGTTGTAATACAGCTTGGCTAGGACTCATTCTGTATTGTCTGTGAACTACAGAAACACACATATTATGGTACACAAATTGCTCTGAATAGACCACTGTGTAAATTCAATCCATTAACACTGCCTGCAAGAGGCTGTATTGTAAGTAATTTATTTTAGAATAATTTAAAAACATCCATTAGACTCTTGTTAATTTTGACTATACTACTTCCCTTGTACTAAGTATATTGGTTATTTCCTCTACCATTTTCATTCTTCTGTAATTTAATTCAAAGCATGGTTAAAAGGGATCCAAGAAATACAATACAGCTCAGTTCTTGATCTTTCCTGAGTATTTCACAAAATTGCAGTGCCAATTCCACAGTTTCAACAAACATTTCTGCATAGGTGTATAAACAAGCCCTTCCAAGCTCTATACTTGTAACTGCTACAGTTTGTCTCACAGCAAGAGGCATTGGCTTCTGCTAATGCTAGTACAACATTGAATTGCAGACTATATGAAGCTTATATATTTCACCAGCAAGTTCACAGTGGTTCTCTTTGGACAAAACAAATTTGAGTGATTATAAAAGAGTATATTGTCAACCTCTATTTGCATTGTACTCCCAGTTTAAACTTAATGAAAAGATTTGTACGTTCACTCTTCCCTCTCCCAAGACAATTATCTTCCTTTATTTTTTTTTTTATTTTTTTTTTTTGAGATAGGAAAAGTTGCACAATAGGAGTTATGGAAACATCTAGAAAGCCTAAATCACCTATACTAGCTGGTTTTGGGGAAAAAAACCTGGTTCACATAGACTTGAGCTACAAATCAGATGATTGAGGTTCTGTGACCAATAACATTCTTGTTTTAATGAACTCTAATTGGGTAGAAGAGACATGAACTAGCCAGCGAGTTTCAATGAACATCTGCAATTGTTTTGAAAAGATTTTGTTTTGGTTTCCACCAGCATAGAGTTAATTTTCTTCTTAGTAGCTGATGCAGTGCTATGTTCTGATTTTAGTGTGAAAGCAATGTTAATAACACACTGATGTTTCAGTCGCTGCTGAGTACTCCTTACCCTAATTCAAGGACTTCTCAGTGTCTCTCAGTGAACAGGTGCACAGGAAGCCAGGAGGGAGCATGGCCAGAACCGCTGAACTGGCCAAAGGGATATTTCCACACCACAGAATGTCATGCCCAGTACACAAACTGGGGAGAGTTGGCTAGAACTTGCTGTTTTCTGTTTGGGGATGAGCTGGGCATTGATCAGTGATAGTGAACAATCGTACTGTGAATTTCTTATTTCTTTGACGTTTATTTTTCTCTCTATCATCCCATTTCATTACAGTTTTTATTACTTCTATTGTTATTGCTGTACAATACTTAGCATATAGCTGACATATTTTCACAATATTAGTGATAATATAATTGTGATAGTAATATGTAACAATATAATAGATTGTAAAGTCTATTAAAAAAACACTTTCTAAACCATACTTAAAAGCTTATTTAAAATCACACACATTTTAAAAATTTAAACATATCAAACTGAAATAGGTAATTTTTCTGTTAACAGGGAGTAATTTTTAACATCTTTAATAGGAAAAAATATTATTGTGTAAATTATTAATAGCCAATAATAAAATTTTGAGTTTCTAAAAGGCTAGTTTTGAATGATAGAAACATGACTATAACTATAGCACTAACTTTCTCTCAGATAAACACTAAAAAGACCTATATATTACAAACACTGACCTACTTCAAATTTTTCAGAATAGGTCTTCAGTTATTTCAGTGTTCCATCATTCTCATATAGAAAACTGAAAAAGATTATATCACATTTATTTAGGCTGTATATTTCCACAGGAGGAATGTTGCCCTCCATTTGATGGATTTGCTCCCTCCCCTACCCCCCATCTGAGGTGATAGACTGTAATTTAGTCACAGTAAGATGCTAAGAGAGATGAAAAATTCCCCTACAGCTTTGTTTCACCACAAAATTGCACTAAATGTTCTCTTATTCTAACAGAGAGAGGTTTGGTCATAAAACCATTTAAATGACAAAGGGAGAAAATGTGTTTTTCAGCTTTTCACATTTCTTATAACACTGAGGAAGTCATTCATCTCTGCCGAGATAACTGAATTTAGCCATGTGTCTCGATGTATGTGATACTCCATAAATGAAAGCAATGTGGAAAATAAAACCTCTACTCACTTGTTAATTCAATGTTCAGTCTGTAGATTGCCCAAGAGATGAAGACTGCTTTGCAATGTGAAGATGGATTCTTCTCCAGGATACCCAGAGGTACGAGGAACATAAAAATCTAAATGAGCACAGTTTGAATACATAAGCACAGAAATACAAACTGGAAAAGATTACCGGGAGCTATTTGCCCCTTTAATGTTGTTCAAAGCCAAAGTGGTGTACAAGATGAAGCTGACATCTGGAAAGGTGATGAGAAAATTGCACTGACAATAGGAATGAAAATTCCCACCATACTTATCAAAAGAAGGTGTTTCAATCAAAGTTACTTAAACATGCATACAGAAGTACAGGATAGCTGCAATCTTAACTTTTTTAACAGACCCTGTAAGTTTTTGTATGTTTCAGTCCCTTGTAACTTTCAATGATGCCAAATCATACCCAAAAAATATGTAGGATGTTAGTGTTACTGCATGAAGTTTGTTTTCCAGTAATTGAATAAATCTCTTTACGATGCTTACAAAGTCACTGTTTTTTGTATTTTTTGATGAAAAATATTCTGGGATTTTTTTATTTTTTCTAAGCAACTACAGGGTCACCACAGAATAGACAGTAAAATAAATTTTGTGTAAATGACAATAGAAAATTCAGAAGTTCAGTTTATTTTCAGATTAGATAACTTTCAAGTATAATTTAGCATTATCGCATACAGGCAAGTTACTATTTTTTTAAAACAAAATCACTATATCACCATCAGTAAAACATTGTTAGAGTCTCTCCTGATAACTAAAAAAAGCGTGACTATGTAAAACTATTATTTCATTTGAATTATATGGTTTTAACTCCTCTTTGTCATGCAAGTATCTGCCTTAGTAGATACAAAGGTAGACATGGGTAATTAATAAGATAATTTGTATGATAGTTGCATTTGACCTAAACCCACTGGCCTCAGAAACACTTGCAATTTTTCAATGTTCTCATTTTTAAATTTTAAAGCTGTAAATCATTATTTATGTTACATTTAAAATATAGTATTTTTGATTTGCATTCATTTGCAAAGGTTAATATCTGATGTCTGCTATTTGCAAAAGGCAGCAAATAAGGCAACATAAGCTGGAACTATTTCTAGGCTTTTTAAACAAAGCTCTCTCTCATCTGAAGTAGTCTCATTTTCACGGTAACAAAACCAATAGTATTAGTCATGTCCCACTGCTACATATCAAGTTAGGCCTTTGAGGTATAATGAAACACACACACTGAAAAATAATACACTGTGTGGTGTCATTTTAATGAAATGAATAAATAAATATAAAATGATAGTAAGAAAACTTCATTCCCATTCACATGATCTTGGTTCTTTTCCAAAGAATTTCTATAGATTTTACTATTTCAGTAATATCCTGAAAAAGGAGAAACTACAGAAAAGAACTTCAAGTATCTGTGAGCATTTTGGCACACCTTATTATATGTAATGGGAAAAAAAGCTAGCAGCTTTTCTGATGTAATCTGTCAAAACCTAAAAAAATCCATTATTTTAAACACTTTTTAAGAATAAAACAGGACAATAAATTAACATTACCCAGAAAAGGGACTGGATTCTTGCAGTAGGCAGTATGACAGTGATTCAGTTTCCCTTTTTTGAAACCTAGGATTGGCCACACTGAACAAACGATTACTGAGAAAACATTTCACTGTGACTTAACCTTTTCAAAGTATAATTTGGTGTAATTTAGTTTGTCCATTTCCACACCTTCTCTTTACTCAACATTTTGACCTTACCTACACACCTCATTCCTTTTTACTTTGGTTAAGCCTTCCATTTATTTTTTCATTCCTCTAATTTCTTACATCTTTTCCAACACTGCAAAGAATCACTAATACTATATTTGATTTAATATTCAAAAATTACCTTTCTTGTTTCCATAACGTCTTTCACTTACCCTCTGTACTCAGTGAGTCCTAAGAATCCCCTATATGAAGTCCTATTTATCCATCTCTAGCTCACTTGTGCACACTTTTGTCCCCAGGCATATAAGTGGTCTCATGATGTCAGAATTTGAGGTGAAATTAAATCAGTTTACATAGGAAGTACACATGGAGAAGAAACAGGACTTATTTACATTGTTTTATACCACAACTGTCCCTTTTGACATTAATACTGTCAGATATAGAATTCATATCCAGTACAAATCCAGTACACAGAAGCTTACTTGATATATCAATCATATCCTATACAGGACATTCACTTTTCCTTTATTTCAGTGTGATCAGGCTACTTTATGATGGTTATTAACAAATGCTACTTTTTAGCAGGTTTTTTATTTTTCTAGATTGCTCTGTTACATTACAACTTTTAGCATGATACTGGCTTGCCTACAGAGAATAAGGCAGATTTGTGAAGGCAAATATGTCTCTGCTAGAAGATATCTTGAGGTAAACTGCAGCAAGAGCTACATCTCTTCTGAACCTTTTGCAAACTCTTCAAGGACCTGATGCATTTTAAAAATGCAAACCTATAAAACTTTTTGTAACACACCAAAGTGGTAAGGCTACCTAGCTACTTGATATACATATGTTTTTATAGCTGATTCTTCCCCTTTCTGGGAAAAAAAACTGGCTGCAAGACTGCAGAAAGAAGTCAGGAAGTAATAGAACATTCTCACATGGTGGGCACCAAAACAGAGCAATTCAAATTGGAAAGGAAAATAGAATAGTGAGACAAAAGAAGGAAAGTACTTTTCAGATATTTGAAATGAGCCATTTTTCAGGCAGAACACAGTAGTGGTTTGTTCCTTTCAGTAAGCATGACAACAAATATTTACTCTTGTTAAAAAGAATGTGCCAATGATATTACATATACTGGCATTGATGAAGAAGAACTGCAATGGGTATGGATTGACATGTGGACCCATACTAAATAAAGAAAGATTAAATTTGTTCACATAAAATACAGTTTAAGGCTTGGAAATGTAACAACAGCAGTTTTAAATAATCAGTGAATCAAGAAATGCAGAAGAGCATGTGCACATCCTACTCACACAAGATATGCAGAGTATATCACAGAGGGCACCTGCTTTGAAATTTAGACTAAGTCCTCATAAGAGAGCCCAAGGAGTTATTTGGACAGCTTCCTATAATCACAGAAATGTTTTGGTTGGAAGGCACTTTGATGAACAAGTTCCAAGCCACTTGCCATGGGCAGGGACACGTTCACTAGGCTAGGTTGTTCAAAGACTGCTCCCCACCCCAAGCCTGACTTTGTGTTGCGGTGCGTATTAATTTTTAATTTTACTGTTTATAATATTGTATTGGTTTAGCCCTGTGTTCCCCTATGAACCTTCTCCCAATGGTTCTTGCCTTGATTGTATCCACCCCTACAGCTGCTCTTCAAGTATATCCCCTCCCTTTGTTCCAGCTCCTTCCCTGCCTATCATTGTAACCCCGCCCCTTGTTCCCCAAACTTCCCTGTAAATTCCACCCTGAACCAATCCCTGCCTGCGACACCCCTTTGGAATTCCCCTAATTCTTGATGTCCTATTGGCCCATATGACCTGCCCTCTCCTCCCACCTATCCCAATTGGCCCTGAGAATGCTATGTAATCCTCTCACTCCTTCCCTAAGGATTCCCCATTGGTTGATTGTTTTTACCCACACACTGATTTTTGGTTTTGTTTAACCCCGTGCACGCTGGTGCTTGGGGTTTTTTTGCTCTTGAACCTTTCAGTGTTAATGAACTTCTGTTGCTGGAACCTCAAGACAAAGAGCCTGCCCTCACTTCTTTGCTCACTCCTTGACAGCGAGCCGTCACTGCAGAGCACATAGCTCTAAAAGTTCAGCTTTTGGTGAAAGTGTACAGAAGCTGTTCCCGACTCCTGGCACAGTGCCAGAGTAATCAGAGCTGATCTGGGCTGTGTCAACTTTGAACATTTCCAGAAATGGGGCATCTGCAATGTCTGTGGGCAACATGTTCTAGTGTCCCCACCCTTGCAGGAAAGAATTTCCTACTAATACCAGACATAAATCTGTCCTCTTTCAAATAAAAGCCATTCCCCTTTGTTCTATCACTACTTGCCCTTGCAAGATATTCTTCTCAACTTTTCTTGTAGGCTCCCTTTAGGTTCTGGAAAGTTCTATAAGGCTTCCCCAGAGCCTTCTTTTCTCCAGGCTGTAAACCCTAGCTGTGTTAGCCTGGGCTCATAGGACATGTGCTTCAGCCCTTTGATCATTTTTGTGGTCCTGCTCTGCATGCATTCCCGACAGATTCATGGCCACATATTTTGGCCCCTAGAGCTGGATGCGGCACTCCAGGTTTTGTAAGAGCAGAGTACAGGGGCAGAATCACCTCTATCGACCTGCTTGCGACACTTTCTTTAATGCAGCCTAGGACAGAGTTGGCTCTCTGGGTTGCATGTGAATATTGCCTGCTCATGTACACCTTTCTATCCATGAAATTGCCCAAGTCCTTCTGCACAGGGCTGCTCTCAATCCCTTCTCTGTTCAGGTGTCAGGTACAACACTGCATCTGCCCCATGACCTCCTTTATCGCTTGTGTCAGGAAAATCCTCATAAGGCCCAAAGGCTTACAAACAAACACAGGGTTACTTTCATTTTACTGAAGACAGTGTCACACATTGCTTCCTAATCTGGTGATCTTAAAGCCTTACACATTAGTCTGTCCTTTAATCCTGACCAGTCGGTTCTTGTCTGGCTCATCACCAGTTCCCAGGCAGAGCCCCAAGCATTCTAGCTTATCCCTCACACAAAGAGCAACCAAAGTAACTTCAGCTCAGAAAGAAGCATACACATCCATACATATATATAACACAAATACATGTGTATTGGTCTGCAAAAAAAATTATGTTTTAATAAATTTATGCTTTTAGGCTTCAATAGATAAAATGTTTAGATCATAACCCATTAATTGATACTTTTGCATTGAATATACTTCCATAATGAATAATTCCTGAAGTAAAATATCCAATAAAAAGTTTTTCACTGAATAAGAATGTTTATAAAATAGTCTCATTGTTTTTGCCAACACTGAATATAATTCTAAAAATAATTTCAGTGGCTTCAAAACTACTGCACAAATGGCTCTACAATGAGAACCTTTATGATATTTGTAGCAGGTAGAACAACTGTTCTTTCTGCACCACAAAACACTATTCAGAGCCAGTTTTCTTGCTTTGCTGGTTTTAACAAGTGGGCCATGAAGAAGATTTGCAAGACAATACACAAAATCAGGGAACTGCAGAGTTATTTCAGTATCCCTAATTACAATCGAGAGTTGGAAAAGCAAGGACTATCAACGCTTTTCTTCACAGAACTCAACTTTCTATCAGCTGAAAACAAAGCCTTATTATAGCAGAAGTCAACTGGATAGCTGCAAGTTACTGGATAGTTACCAAAGGCCTTCAGCCAGGCTCTATAGTGAATGCACAAATATGTTTTCATATTTCTGAGGAGTAACTGTAGGTTTAGAGGACAACATTATTATTATCTATCATTATGTTCCCTAGTGCACTCCAAGGTTAATGGTCTATTTATACATGAACTTCACTTTTCAAAAGAAATACCGCTAAGTCATCATCAGTAGAATTAAATTTTATGAACAATCTTCAGAAATAAATAAATAGATCAATAAATAGATTCTGGGGGAAAAAATGCTGTTTATGCTAATTTGAAAAGCTGATTTTGTTGCCATTAATCATGAGATTTTTTTCCCAGTGCATGGCTGGGAAAGGAAACAGAGGAACTGCAAACAGGAGTGTGGACAGGTAGACCTAGGTAATGCAGAACCTCTCCCACTAGCTTACCTTCTTTATGAAAGGAAAAAATTAAACTTTATATAAATATAAAATAATCTTCATCTCTAAATGTTGTAATAGTTTTCTTGCACTTTTTCTGTTTCTTCTTTGGTGGTGCCATGAGTTGTTGAAGAATAAACACAACACTACAGGAAAACAGAAAACTATTAATTCATTGTGAACCCTTTGTAACACACTTTTTAGATACTTAAAACCAGATCATGCTTTTTTCTTCATACTTTTACTATAGTAGAAGCCTATAGCAAAATTGTTTTAAGCAAAAATGATCAAGCAACTGATACTGCTAAGCTTTTGCAAATGCTAGAAGCCAGCAGAGAAGAGTTAAAGGCAAAAAGAAAATTCTTTTGTTCCTTCATTTTTAAAGATAAACTGAAGCCCAAATACCTGGTTGCTGTACAGTTTGTTTAGGAACATTCTCTTGCCACATTTTTCAAACATGTAGTATCCATGTTACTTCTTCCTGCAGTAAGAAAGTTGATTAAAAAAGAGACCTTAATGCTGTAGTACTCTCACAACAGTCTGGAACAATTATTGCCCCCTTTTCATTTTGAAATGCTGCCGCATTCAATCACTATAGCATAAGCCACAAAAGTTTTCTTATACTTTATTAGACAGAGAAAACTAATGGTGTTCACTCAGACCTTCTTCAGGTCTTCTCTATCCACAGAAAATGCTGAATTAAAGTACTTTTCAATTTGGCACAATATTTTTGTTGGCTCTTTTAATGCATAAAATAGTGAGAGAATAGCTAATTTTCTATAAGAGAAGAAAATTTTCAGACTGTGTACTCAGCTGAATCTTCAGCTTTATTGTTCCAGGTTTTGTTTCTGTGAGAGTTAGACAGGATGTTTCCCATGCAGGAAAGAAGTATGGTTATGTGAGGTGGGTTAACCTTGGCTGGAAGCTGGGTGCACACCAAACCACTCAAACTCCTCCTCCTCTGCTGAAAAGGGAAAATATAATTATAGGCTTGTGGATTGAGATAAGGACAGGGAGCGATCATTCACCAATTACTGTCATGGGTAAAACTGACTCTGCTTGGGGAAATTAATTGCATTTATCAGCAATCAAATCAGAGCAGGGTGATAGCAATATAAATAGATCTTAAAACACATTCCCCCCGACCTTCTCTTCTTCTCAGGCTCAGTTTCACTCCTGAATCTCTCTAACTCCTTTTCCCAAGTGGTGCTGGGGGGCAGGGAATGGGGGCTGCAGTCAGTTCATCATACCTTGTCTTTTCCACTTCCCTCCAATGGGAGACAGTCTTCCACAAACTGCTCCAGTGTGGATCCCTTCCACAGGGTGCAGCCCTTCTGGAACAGAATGCTTCAGTGTGGGTCCTCCACAGGGTCACAGGTCCTGCTGGAGCACCTGGCATAGCATGGTCTCCTCTCTACTCCTGACATAAGCCTGATGGAGTGCAGGCTTTCCACAGGGTCACAGGGTCCTTCAGGCACATCCACCTGCTTCTTTGCAGGAAATGTAGAGAAAATATCTCCATTCTTCTTTCAGACTATTTATGTATAACAAATATTTGAAGCAATAATAATAATAATAATTTTGAAAGTAATAGCTTGAGAAAACTTACAAACCTTTCAGAAAAGTTCAGCTTTCATTCTTTGCAATTGAAGATAAACATCTGAAATGTATTTTGGTTTTGTTCCTTTGAATTCTGTTTGAAGAACCTGTGTTTAAATATCCTGACTTAAAAGTGTGCCAGGCTATGCTGAGAAAGCAGTGATTGTCCAATATTCATTGCTGCTAACTTATGCACACTACAGCATCAATTCTACTTCAGTCTGGTAGAATGTTAATGACAACTGCTACAGCTGCAGAAATGTTGAGTCTGAATGGCAGGATTCAGATCCTATGCAACAGCCAGCTGTACTGACAGAACTGTTCCTTGCTTTAGAAAACTGATGTACTATAGAAGTCTGGCTAAGAATTTTTTTTTAATTGATCTATATCTTAAAAGTATACTCCTTTTGTTGAGTGTTACCTGCTGTAGAGAAGAAAGATTTAAACTTCCTATAATTTATTGAGGTACCCTTGTACCAGCATTTTATTGCTATTTCCTAAAATGGTCAGGATTGTGAAGTACGATAATTTTCTCTTTTTTTTGGCTACCCTGAAAATGCTGCTTGAAAACCATTAAGTTAAATGATCCCAGCATTCTTCTGATGAAACAGCCCTCTTATAGATAAGAGGTGTGTGTTCTTCAGTGGGTAGAAAGCTGGTTGGACGGCCAGGCCCAGTGAAATGCTGGTGAATGGAGTTAAGCTCATTGGTGGTCAGTCACAAGAGTTGTTACTTAGGGCTCAGTATTGGGACCAGTCCTATTTAATATCTTTATCAATTATATGAATGAGAGCATCAAGTGCGCCCTGTAAGACAAATTTGAACAGCTAAAAAATATACAAGTGTTTAGAGGTACCCTGTTTCAAAATTATCATGTTAATATTTACCTCCTGAAATAGCTGAAAATAATCCTTTGGATACAACTAAAAGTGTTAGACTCTTTCTATATGTATGATTTTCATCATAATTATATTAAGCTGAATGAAAGTATAATTTAAATGTGCACAGAGGGACATGTTCAAGTTGAATTAAAGAACAGAATACACATCAGTTAAAGGTGCTACTTGAAATAATTCCCCTAAAATAATATGCACCATGGACTGTTAACACCTGAGACTTCAGATTATTTTGCTTTTATACTAAAAAATAAAAGTAGGTATATTCACAAGTCTGCTAACTGGAAAGAATTCTTTCTCTCTCTGCTTCTTGAGTCTGTAACAGAAGAACAAGATATGACAGAAAAGGCTGAAATCTGTGTGAAAACAGACTACATAAAATAGCACAGAATAAAGTATGCAATTGTTTAACAGGAAGCCTTATTTCAGAAAATTTATTAAGAAAACCACCAGAACTTTTTGTTAGTCTCACTAAATGTCATTTATGACTGAAAAGCAATGATACAGACTTAACCCCATTTTACTGGAACAAGACAATGTCATCTGTACAATTTTCATGGCTTAACTACAACCAGAAAACAAACCCCATGGAGCTGTTTGCTCACTCCCCACCAGCTGTGTGGGGGAAAAAATCAGAAGGATAAAGATGAGAAAACTCATGAGTTGAGATAAAGACAGTTTAAAAAGTAAAGCAAAAGCCACACACACAAACATAGCAAAGCAACAAACTTATTCACCTCTTCCCATGGGCAGGTGGGTGTTCAGCTGTATCCAGGAGAGCAGCGCCCCCTCACAAATAGCTGCGGCTTGGGAAAGCAAACATCATCATTATGTGCATCACCCACTTCCCTTCTCTCCCCCAGCTTTACATATTTAACATGACAGATAAGGTGTGTGATAACCCTGGGGTCAGTTTCTGCTCCCAGATTCTTCGCACCAAATTTCCTCGCTGGCAGGGTAGTACAAGAAGCAGAAAAGGCCTTGATTCTGTGTAAGCCCTGCTCAGCAATAAAAAAAAAAAATCTTCATTATTAACCCTGTTTCAAGCAAAAATTAAAAACATGTCCCCCTACTAGCTACTATGAAGAAAACTAACTCCATCCCAGGCAAAACCAGCACAACAGTGTAATGTGTTATGCTGGCCTTGCCTACTTAACTTTTGAAGCCATAAAATCACAGGATGATTTGGCTTGGAAGGGACCTTAAAAATCATCTAATTCCAATTCCACTGCCATGGGCAGGGATACCTTTCACTAGACCAGGTTGCTCTGGGCCCCATCTGACCCAGTCTTAAAATTTCAGGGATGGGTCATCCACCACTTTTCTGGGCAACGTGTCAACTTCTACTGCTTATGGTACAATGGATGACTTCAAAATACTTGGATGCAAGTAATACATATGTAGTGATCAGATCTCAGAAATGCATTTTTTCCACTCAAGCCATTTCTCAAGGGACAGATCGCAAAATTTAAAATAAATTCCAAACCTAATAAGCTTTATTACCTTTAAACATATTAACAGATATAATTTCAGAGAGCTCTGTAGAAATTAAAGCACACAGTACTGTTAGAATGTGAAGTTTAAACTTTCAACCTTTATAAGGATCACGATCCTTCATCAAAGTAAATACTTGCTCTTTGCAATCCTCTACATAAAAAAAAAATAAGGAAACATAAGGACTCACTCTTTCAAAACACAAAGAGCTGTAAACAATGTTGAGCTTTCTCCCAATTCTCCCATTGTCCAGATGCTTATTTACATGGCATAAGTTTTAGGGGCGTAATAAATATATGTTACAGTGAGACAAAGTACTTGTCTCACTGTAAAGGCATAGTAAAATATATTAACACTGTTTTCTTCTCTACTCAGGTCTTTGAGGAAAAAAACACTGCAACTTGCTCTTGTCTGAAGTTCTGCAGTTGCATCTCAAAGATTTTGACCACAATTATATAGACGCAGGCTTTGTTTACATTTTCACAATACAGCATCCGTTATTTTGAGACCTTAATTCAAATTAAATACATACAATGAAAATGCTGCAGTAAGGGAACTAAAAGTAATTTGGTTAACTGATCTTTGTTCCTGGAAAGTATAAGCAGCCTCCTTAATCTGCAACAAGCTTAAGACAAAATATATTTTTTCTCAGGGAGATTCTTAATTATCAGTTCTCAAATTTTAAATAACAAAAGAAACTTGACTGAAGACTTTTCTGTGGCTGCCATTTTTGATCCGTCTCTCAGAAGGAGCAAACCCCCATGAATATTCCTAAGGAATCATTCTCTCAAGTTGCAAAGAAGTATTTGAACATCAGTAATAAAGCCAAGTCTGTTACTCCAGCTGAGAATAAAGCTTTTCAAGCTTCAGAACTGCCACATGGAAACACTTCTTTTGAGGAATAAATCCAAAGTGGCATTCAAGATTATATGTCTTCTGTGGAACAGTGGTGATTGCTTTGCTTTTTTTTTTTTTT
>VXBU01018239.1:368238-462265 GCA_013400315.1 Bombycilla garrulus | reverse complement strand
TTTTGGGGGGGGGTTATTTGTTTATTTCAATATCTCACTGGGAATAGGAAATCATGGGCATTCTTGTTCTTCTTTCCCTCTCCACAAATTCAAACTAAGTCACATAGGCTTTTTTTTTTTTTTTTTGATTGGTTTTTTGCTTCAAAAGGCCCCACCCAATTGGACTTGTTCCCTTGGGAGNTTTTTTTTTTGTGTTTGAATAGATTTTTGACTCAAAAAGCCCCAACCAAATAGAACTGATACCCTTGGGAGGAATGAAAATGTTTTCATAAGTTTTATCTGCTTAAAGAATAAGGTTGTGTGTAGGTTAAGAGAAACAATGCTACAAGAATAAACATGAAGGGTGCACGTCCACCCAGAGGAAAAATGCGTAAGAATATCCAAAGACTGTGAGTAAAAGATATTCTTTAGCTGCATGGAAAGCCACAGCATGCAATAGGGAAAAAATAGCAACATTGTGGGTGAATTTAATCTCTTACATGACTCTTTTGGCTTCGGTCATGTTACAGCAGAATAAATTCATTTGTCTCCTCGGTATTCACTAGTATCTTTAATGTAAATTCATTTTGAATTATTTTTTAAGATTACTCAGGAAATAAAATCAGGTGGGATTATTTCATATAAGATATACCATAATTTCACATAACTTGGATGGCAAGAATTACTGTAAATTGGACTTTTTTTTTTTTAATGAAAAATTGTTGAGAAGGAAACACAGTGTGGTAAAGCTACTTTACAGGCTGCTTGCTCAGACATAACAGAAATCTTTCTTCATCTCCCAGGTTCCAAATCCCACCCTTGGCAACTATTCCACTGAATTCAGCAGAACTTTTCTGGTTCACATTAGTCCTAAGTCTTCATTTATTTCTCTACATTTTTTGATACCTTCAATCAAAAGCAAGTGTAAAACTGCTATTTTGCCAGTCATTAATTTTACAGTAAGAAGAAAATTCAGCTGTAAGTGATTAACAGAAGGAATGAGTCAGAGTGGACATGCAACACTTTTAAATATAAGAGTAGTTGTGAACATACATAATCATAAAAATGAAACCAAACCCAATGTTTTCTACTGAGACCTGAAAGATACCAGAAGGTGTGAAAAAAATCCTCTTGATAATTCTTCCCCATTCATATTGTCCTAATGACGTACCTGGGACATATAAGCTCTCCATTGGTATGCAAGATAAATGCAGATGGAAGGAAGGAAGGAAGGAAGGAAGGAAGGAAGGAAGGAAGGAAGGAAGACCCCAGAGTAGTTGTCATTTGCTTAACTTATTTCTGATGAATATAAGCAATGCAGAATGAATCAACAAAAGTGTCTGAGGTACCCTAAATGTACACTGTGTCACACTTCTCAGGTTCTTTCTTTGGAGGACTAGGGCCCTGAGAATGGATCAATTACATTTTCAGCACATTGCAATTGATTTTCTTTCAACATCTTTCTTTCAAGTTTTATCCCTTTCCTGCTGCTGGATATTCTGTCTCTGTGCAATCTTATGTTAGCCTGCACACTTCTCTTCCATCTGCAGAGCACTTAACGGTTTCTTTTCTCTTTTCTTGCCCACAGTTGTAGCTCCTAGAAGAGGATAAACTTCACCCAGACCCTCACTGAGTGCATCTAAGAGCGCATGACACTCTTTTCCTCCAATAGCTCTGTGAGTTGCCAGCTTTTCTACTTTGGGGCCTGGGAGATGACTGCCCAAATAAGGAATTTCTCATGGGTAAACTCTGCTCGTGAGTGACAAGAAAAGCAAGGAGAATCTCGGTTTTCATCCTGTAATAGCATAACTGGAATATTCATGCAGTTGCCACTGTGTAACCAATGATGAGATGGCCCACACTCTAAAGCATTCAAGCCTTAGTGGACTTAAATGATCCTCTGCCTTGAGTTTGCAAAGCAGGGTGTCGGCAAAAGACATGGCTGCAGAGGCAGCCTTTGGGATACGTTTTATGTTTCTGGATCCTTGGAGCTACAAAGTCAGTCTAGGGATCTATTTCACAAATACATGCCAACACTTTCCAGGACTTCATTCTGCATTATTGCTGACTTTGTAGTTATAACCAACTTTATAGTCTAAATTCATGTGGCAAGCTGGAATACTGCTGCTTCTTGATTAATGTATTCGGGGAAGAAAGGGTCCCTAAACAATCTGTCCTTACACTCTACAGTCATCGATCCCACTTGTAATCTCCTTAAGATGTCTCTATATTTAGCTATTCATACTTAATTCTCAGCAGATTCTGTTGACAGACACTCATCCTTGCTCATCAAGTTCATGAGCCCTTTTAATCTGCACACATGTTTAATATGAACTTTGAGACGTTTCATAGTCTTGGGGTTATTCATTATTGAAACATGGAGTTAATTGGGCAAATCTTCTCAAATGCACAGGAGACAGGAGGGATTACAATTGCAAAACTGAATATTACACTTCTTGCTGATACTTTTGTTCTCTACTCTTCAACAGATAACAAAGAATCCCATTCATTATATATGTTTGCTAAGATTTCTGCAGTTTCTACAGTTATAATTTCACACATAATTCACTGTATTTTACAGAAATTTTTACCTTCTATAGTGACATTTTTCTCTGTTACAAACATATTTAAAAGTGCTCTTCTTAAACCATTAATACCAGTTTGCAAAGAAATGACATCTTAAGATATTATACCATGTTGTTGCAAATGTGTGGATTTTTAGTATTCCTCCCTCTTTACTTGAACCCATCCAAAATAGAAGAAACACACACTCTGTGAAAGATGTTACTCAGAAACACCTCTCTTTTAGAATCCATTCTTGAACATATACTTTTTTTTTGCTTTGTACTTCCCCACAAGGCAGTTCTCTCATGATAAATCTTGCAGCCAGAAGCTGAAAGCAATTAAAGGCTATAGATCTATTTCCTACCATAAACTGTTAATTTTAAGGTGCCATAAATAAAAACAGGTGTAGTATTGGTGCCGTTGGGGCTTTGCCTTTTTTCTTTTTTGTGTTCTCTGTTTTCTTCGCACATATATTTGTAGCTCTGTAGCCTATTGTATATTTAGTTATNTCTTGGTTCTTCCTGGGAACCAAGGCCAAGAACAACTCTTCGAGATCCATTTAATGGACTAAATACAGCTAGTGCTGAAGAGGGGCTCCAGAGGAAGGGCTTGACCAGGGGGGGAATTGCATCACCACTTGTCCTTCTAATTGGTGCCTTTTATCAATTACACTAATTTCCTAAAACCTATAAAAATAAGACTGTGGGTTTTGTGGACATCTTTCCATAACTGCTCCTGAATGCCTTCAAATCATTAAAGATCCTCTTTTGTATTACCTCTTTACTAAAATTATCTCGAGTTTCATTTCCAGGTTGGAGAAAAGGCAGCAGTATGACAACACAAATATAGATATTAAGTTACAAGTCTGCTTAATTAACTTCCTCTTCTAATTTGGGATATGAGTATTAAATGTATTATGCCCTCAACCAAAAGGGATCAAGATTAAATTTAGATTGTTAAAAAATTTTCTTTGTTCTACCAAAAAGTAAAAATTAATTTCTCAAAATAAAAATATCAAAGACAAATGCTTGATGAGGCTGTTTGAAATCAAACTAAGGGTCAGCGATGAAAAGGTCAGCTGCCTTGTCTATTTTTAAATGTCTCAAGCAAGAAGGCTTCTGTGTTATTCCTTAGGAGATAAGTACATTGTCATTCAAACTTTTTCTTATTAACTCTAACTATAATCTTATTTAATAATCCTTTAATTATAAAACTTACAGTCAACAAGGCAATGCCATGCATGTATTACATCCTTCTGAAGACATTAGGGATCAATATTCCTTAATCCAGTGCCACCCCAGAGTGATTAATTATAACCATGTCTGTGTTCTGTTAAGAGCCAGTGGTAGGTACACGTATTTATCCCATTTATAAACTAAGTAAACTTAGCAGACTGATATAGTATGAAAAGCTTCATGCAAGTTTAAGACAAATTTCCCACTGTGAGGTAATATCCCAGTGCGAAAGAAGAAAGGCTTTTCAGGATGGAAGCTCAGTGCTAGCCAAGTAAATTGAGCAACTGGATCCTTCTGTAACAATGGTGAATCTCCATACTTAAGAGAAACAATTTAAAATAACCAGGCTGTCTCTTATAGTAGAACAGAAAAGATTAAACTTCAGAAGGAAATGTTCTCTTGAAGTTCTGAAAGAATTCACAGGGGGACTGGTAGCATAAACTAACATGTTTCATTAAACAAGAGTAAGCTGAGACAGTCCTAGAAATCAGAAAGGTTAACTGAGGGCAAATGCAAGCATTATTACTCAGGATATCTGGTAGAAACAGCCTGCTGGAAAAAGACCGAGGCTACTAAGTAAGCTGTCTGCAACAAATGGGAACTAAGTTTTGAGGTTTGCGCAGAGACTATGGTTCTTTAAAAATCTGTGCCAACATGGAAATCTTTTCCAAAAACAAGCTAATAGCAGGAATCTACTACAGTTAAGTGGAGATTATAGTCAAAATGCAACTGATCAGAAGAAAAATAAAAACAGATGTGAAAGTGTAGCATTAATCCCAGGACGATATCTCAGTTTACATGAGTCACAGTAACAGTAGAGTGTGACTGTGAAAGGATTCCACATTATGATTCTGTCATACTCAGGCATTCCATGGATCTGAACTATGAAAATGGTAGGATGGAGGGGCAGTGAAATAAACTGTTCTAATATAGTCAATTCAATAGTTTTATGAAACCTAAGAAAACAGGTCACAAATTGTGGTCAGAGTCTTACTTATAAAAAATATATTCCTTCCTTCAAACGCAAACTAGTCAATTCACTTGACAAAGGCTGTAAAAGTCACGTGGGGACTAAGATGCTCAAACACTTTATAACATTCTATTTCTAGCATTTCAAGTGCCATAGTACACATACTCCATTCTGTCATTTTAATATCAGTTTATAGCAGTTCTTGTCAGACTAGAAGATACTTGAAGAGCAAGAACTATCTTTGTTGGTATCGCGGAATAGTACAAACATTTTCAGTGGGTTCCTTTCAGCACAAACATAGTACAAGCAATAGTACAAGGATTTTTACACTATTAAATAACTATTCACACAAACAATTCCCAGCCTGAAACAAAACTGGTTATTTCGACTGAAAAAAAAGTAAAAATTAAAATAGTGAAACTGTTTGAAAGCTTAAGTGTTTTAAGAGAAAATAAGCTTTCTTATTTCCCTATTCACATTTCTGTGAGCATTTTCAAAATATCACTTTCAGTTAGTAAATTCAAAATTTAAACAATTTTCCTCTTAGCATCTTGTCTTTTTCCAACCTGGAAATGAAACTCAATATAATTTTAGCAAGGAGGTAATACAAAAGTGGATTTTTATTTGAAGGCCTTCAGGAGTGGTTATGAAAAGATGTCCACAAAAGCCCATCTCCTACAGGAGTGAATATATTTCTGTAGGTTTTAGGAAATTAGTGTAATTTATAAAAAGCACCAATTAGGAGGACAAGTGGTGATGCAATTCCCCCCCTGGTCAAGCCCTTCCTCTGGAGCCCCTCTTCAGCACTAGCTGTATTTAGTCCATTAAATGGATCTCGAAGAGTTGTTCTTGGCCTTGGTTCCCAGGAAGAACCAAGATAGCATGGAGGCCTTGTACCCCCCTGGGCTTGGAGCTCTGGAATTTGTTTTGTCTTTCCTTTTGCCTAGGGAAAGGCCATGGAAAAGTGCTGGGAAAACCAGCCACTAACATAATAGGCTACAGAGCTACAAATATATGTGCAAAGAATACTGAGAACGTATTAAAAAAAAATGCAAAAACCAAATGGCATCAGTGTCTGTCCTGAGTAATTACTCTAGAAATGAATGACCAACTCAAAATATCGCTGTGTTCACAATGGTAAAGGTTAGCATGCTCCTATTGCCTGAGTCAAGAGAATTTCAAAATAGTCACAGCACTCTTTTCATCCCCTCTTGGCAACAGTTCAAGGCCACTCTTATAAAGTGGAATGAGGATTTGGCCATAGAGTTAGTTGAAGATTCTGGTTAGTTTTTTCTAAGTGAGAGAATTATGAAAATTTTGGAATATTTTATCAAAATTATTAACCCACAAAATCATTGGTACTTCAGAAGTTAATTTTTGACTTTTAAAGTCAATATAAATGAAAGACTGGGGTTTCTTTGACTGCCAATAAGCATATAATCAATTGAGTTGTAATGATCTCAGTTTCTTCCTCAAGCAAGACAGAAATTTAAATAAAAGTAATTTACTGACTTCATTTACCTTTACAAGATTGTCCATTCAAATTTCAATTTGGTTTGTCTTATGTATGTATGTCTAAATAAAAACACCAAAGGACAGAAACCCTTATGAAGAGAATTAGAAAAGATATACTATACTTCATCAGCTGAGAACTTAATGCGCCATTTTTAGGGCTAAGTTTTTCATGTGCATGACAAAAGTTTGCAGTTTATGACAAAAGCTTCCAGTTTAAAAGGAACTTCAGGTCTTTATGGCCTTGCTGATTTCTCATTGCTAAGAGACATGGTGATGAAGACAGTAGGTTTTAGCAAGTGAATTGACAAAATATCATCAGCCAGCTTTCAGTCATGTTAAGACTTGGACACAGAAGACTACTGCTGGTTCCCTCTCATCTTGCATTGGAAACACAATCATTTGACTGAGATGAATCTGGCTGAAATAAGACTGAGTTTTGACAGGACAAATTCCATTTGTGTGTTGCACATTATGTGTGTTCTTGAATTATAAACTGAATATTTGTTTATGAGTTATACATAGCAGTGTAAATACATGCTGAAAACAATACCATTAACAGTTCTAATACTGGGAAGTGGAATAATTATGAGATGCCATATGAACGATACATATTTAGAGACAACATGAATGATCACTCAGATGATGTCTGATTTAGATGGTATGAAACATAACTTAGACAGGACAAAGATACTCTACACAAGACCACTAGGACTAAATTAATTTTTTAGTTCCAACTACTCATGGATTTAAATAAGTCACCTCATTTTTTCATGATTTGGGCTGTCCTGGACGAAAGGGTTTTTAATTCCATCTCTTTTCATTAAGAGCTTCAAAATAAGTCAGATGTAGAAAACCTCTGCATTCTATAACTTAAATGCTTTTTGCTTCAATGATTTGATCAGTTCCCTGACCTCACTTCTAGCAAACCAGAATATTCTGCAGCAAGAAGCTGCACAGTTTTATTAAACCTATTGTAAAGAGACAATAATTTTGTTTTGGTTGTATGTTTCTCTTGATTTTTCTCAGGTTCACTTACTGTCATATTGAAAGACAATGGGATTGATTATTTTTTTACTAGATAGATAGAGACACATTATCTGCAAATGTGGAACAGATGGTCAGTAGGAAAATCTCTTTTGCATCAGCATGGATTATTTCAGTAAAGGCATGAGAAATTTGCTGCCACTGAAGTCTGTCTCACTGGATCTCAGCTCTCTGCTGCATGAGAACAAAACTCCAAGTAATCTGAGACCTATTGAAACTATCATAGTAAGAAATAACACTTCTCACATATTTTTGACACAGACTACTTACTGTGAGTTGCTAATTCATGAGATTAGTTGGGTCCTAAGATTTCACTTGCTTTGGTGAAACCATGGGTACAAACTATCCAACATCCATCTTTTCTTCCTTCTGCCCCATTGCATCTGATATACCCAGCATCTGACAGCTTATCCCTATATCACACAACCCTCCATGCACAAGATGCTTCAGTCTTCCCTTTCATATGTACTCAAATTTGTATATTTAGTGGCCTCCAAAGCTAAAAGTCTTCAAACTGGACCTGAAGAAGATGATTATTCCTCTGTCTAAGAGCAAATTTGTACTGAAGCAAATCTATAAATTCTTAGAACATTGCAACTACTGTAATTCCAGGAATACGCACATTATGGAATAATGCTATAGTTCTGGACTTAGATCGGGAGTTCTGTGCAAGCTGATCTTTGCTAATATATTACATGTCTAATAAACCTTAAGGTCATAAATTTGTAGACGGATCAGGTATGATAGCAAAATTTTCTACTATACCCATTTCTAGAAGTGTCCTTGTAAAAGAAGCAAACAACCATGCTCATTCCATCCTGATTTTTTTTTTAATGAAATGAATGATGAGGTGTCAGTAAGAGAAGGGATGGGTACCTGACTTAAACTGACTTACACAGGACATAAAAGATAAAATACAAGAGAATTATTGACCTACCAATAGCACATAACAATCCAAAGACATCAGTGTGGCTGATATTCTGGTTTCAATATCTGCACTGCAGACAGCTGTCTGAACTACTTTTTGAGACAAAAGGATATGTTCAGTCATGTAAGCAAGTAAACATCCCCAATCCACCCACCTACCTCCCCAACAGATTAATTATTCTAAAATTATTTGCATATGCAGAACTTAAAAACAGAATCCAAACATTTCAGATGTGGAAACCTAGGCTACATCTCACTGAAGTTCCTGCATCCTGCTTGTAAGGGAAACATGGCAAAACTAACCCTCCAATACAACTGATATCCACAAGAACAATTAGAGTTTGAAGTAAGGTTGATTGGGAAGAACAGGATACCAACAGCACAATTTATTTTTGTTGCTGTTAAAGAATTACAGCCTGAAATTGAGATTTCCTTTGCTGAATACACTGGTAATATTATTCTTCATTCTTCCCTAGCTTCCAAAAGTGGAGTCTTTGTATAGGCAAAGTATACCTCTGATGCTTCTGACTCAAAAACCTACTGCTCGTATGGGTGATTCACTCCCAGCCTGAGAGTTCACAGTCCTTAATACAATTTGGTGTCAATAATCAACAATAGTATTTGTCATGCCTCCTAACTTGCAAAACTAACTCTGTTTGATGGCAGTCAGCAGCATTTACTGTATCAGGGGCTTTCTAATGTGCCACACTACTCTCTCCCTTGCTTTACATAACCTGGAGTGGAAGCTCTCACTGCTTCCATTCACACTGCAGGACCCTCTGCGCCAAAAGCCCAGCCTCAGGGTTTGGTTCCCTAAGTATAATCCCTGTATTCAGCTCAGCCCTGAGAACCCATTTAGCAGCAGAACAGACATCCTGTCTTACTTTTCTTTCTTTCCTTGTCTCCCCTACAGCTGTATCCAGCTTTCCGCTCTTTCACAGAAAAATCTGCCAAAGAGACCAAACACCTGGACTCAGAAGAGTCACAAAAGAGAACTAGAAGCAGAGATCTCTGATCTCTTCAGAATATGACCGGAGACTGAAACCCTTGGGCTTTTACATGGTTTCCACTTCTTCTAAGTTGACTTCAGGGCTGCCATTTCTCTCTCATGCTCTGATTTGTTTTAACACTGTCAGCACCTTTGCTGACTCCTCTCCATACCAGTGTTTGCCCAGTTGGACTTGCATTCTGACAGCAAGGCCAAAGCAGAAGCTGTTTCTACATTTTCTACATTTTCCTCATTTTGTGTGCATGGTTTTTAATAAACCATACACAAATATTAAATCATATTGATATTTTTTAACTCTTATTTCTACATACAATGACATTCATTGTATTGTCGTACATGTTAGTGATCCTCATAATTCTCAATTGACCTGGAACCCAATTAAAGTATGGTAGAATGAATCAAATAAATCCTAGTAAAGTGATATAAATTACTACTTATAATTTACAATTTGTATGCAGTCAACAAGGAAAATTAATATGTATTTATCAAATTTGATTAGATGCCTCATAGCTGTAATTAAAGGTAAGTGTTTTGGATTTTAAATTTGTACTCTTGTTAATTTTAAGAATCATCTGTCAAGGAGGATATGTCAGCCTGTGAACTTGGAATATTCTCCAGGGTTTTCATGAAGATAGGAGATTTTGCTTGAGACTGTGGATCAGATCACCTCCCCCATCTATCTGTTTCACAGTAAATGGACATTCATACTTAATTTGGGTGTTAAACCATAATAATTCTTTGTGAATTAAGCCCAGCATGCAACACAGCCCCACACATCCACTCACTCATTCTCCCACAGTGGGATTGGAGACGAGAGTATGGATAGCAATGAAAAAATTTCTGGATTGAGACAAAGACACTTTAGTAGGGAAAGCAAAAGCCACTCACAAACTGAGCAAAATGAGGCATTCATTCACCACTTCCCATCTGCAAGTAGGTGTTCAGCTATCCTGAAGAACATCAGGCTTCATCAAGCTTAGCAGTTACTTGGGAAATCTAGCACCATCACTCAGAATGTCCCCCACCTG
The DNA here is from genome assembly GCA_013400315.1 of Bombycilla garrulus. NCBI lineage: Eukaryota > Metazoa > Chordata > Aves > Passeriformes > Bombycillidae > Bombycilla > Bombycilla garrulus. Next base: position 451,993 of record VXBU01018239.1, on the reverse strand, counting down.
CATGTGCTGACCATGATGTCATAGTCCTTGTGTACCCACAGCCTACTTGCTGCTGGGCTGGCGGGGGGAAGGAGGAAAGCACTTCAGCAATGCCTAAAACTTCCCTGTTTATCAAAACTGCTTTGGTCACAAATCCAAAACACAGCACCACTTGAGCTGCTATGAAAAACATTTACTCTTATCACAGCCATAAACCAGCAGAGTAAAATAACCAAGTTACTTATCTAGTACTTTTCAGGACTTGCAGCAGACCTAGGCTCTTTTTGAACAGTCTCAAAAACCCTGTCTGGATACCTTTGGCATTTCATATGATGCCAAGTATCTGTAAGCAGGCAATAAATAAGTTTACAGGCATTTATCATTACAGTTTACAGCACAGCACTCTATCCAGCTCACTTGTTTGATTCTTAAGAACCACTGAATACATGCCTAGCATAAGTACTTAGGAAAATCAGCATGAGTCCTATCCTACAACTACAACAGCCTTTTCCAGACTGGAAGTGTAGCTTCAACATTTATTAGAAAAATTGCATGCACTTTACTCCTTGGTTCAAAGAGTATTATTAATATTTTTGCAAGTGCTTTTAAATATGAGATTTTTGTAAACAGTGACTTTAAAAATTTAATGTGGAATTTTCCCAGCTTGAGGAAAGCAGCATAAAAGATCCCTTATAGCAGTCATCAATTTAGGTTTTTAATTGTGTAGAAAGCTTCTTTTCTACAGAGATAATTATACAGAGCTATTTTGAAAAATACTAATAAGACTGAAAAACAACTTCAGCTCTCCAACCAGATTTTGCAGTGTTCTGATGTAAATCACACCACCGTAAAGCTCAGAACAGAATTAGCAGCATTACTCTTTCATGCTTAGCTCATCACATCTATATAATGGGAAATTGATAGTGTCAACCCAATGGCAATTAATGCCTATATTCATGTTAGAACTGAAAGCAATGGAATTACTTAAGGATAGCACTGAACGTCCAGAGTAGGGAGCAGGAATCCTTAGTCATGTCAACATGTTTGCACTGTTTCTGGAATTTAATGTTACATCCACACCGTTGCACTGAACAATATGGATGAAGCAAGATACTGAGCACTAGTTCAGACAGCTTTATGCTATATTCACTTCTTCATGTAACAAGCCCAAGTTATCAAAACAGTGTTGATCAACACAACTTGGTTAACTGGAAATACTGACTGTTGCAGTGAAAAACTAGAGCAGATATTGCTAAACTGTAATCATTTAGAGTGACACACCATTTTATGTCAGAATGTATATGTGTAAGTGTACATACAGCTAAACTACAGATCAAAGTACAAATGTTCCGTTAACAACACTGACAGCTATGATCATAACAACTTGTCATCAGAAGTTACCTTAAGCTCAGTCCTGAATTTATGCAAATTTCCTTGAACTAACTGCCACGAAAGCAAGAAGTTTCTGAGTATGACAGAGAGCAGCATTGGTCCCCATGCCAAGTCAACCTGCTTACACCTTAACACCATTCAACTGTAGAGAGATGTCATGTGAACCAGAATTTGATGTCATGCATAAACTTGATAAAGGTGCTTTTTCTCACCTTGTCCAGACTATTGATGAAAATATGAAGCAGGGTAGCCCTCAAGTTAAATCTCAGAGGAACTCACCTTGCAGCTGGCCTCGAGGTACATACACTCTGTTAAGCCTTTTCCTTCAGATTTAACTACCTAGCCACAGCACTCTACCAAGCCCTAATCCATCCATCTACACTGTAAAATCCCTCTCTAAATACAGAGATGCTTTGGTGCTCTGATAGGCAGTGTTAAAAGCCTTTGCAGTTTGGAAGAAAAAAAAAACCAACCAAACAAAAAGCCCCACCACTCTCCTACATCCATAAACCCAGTTGCAAATTCTAAACTTATAATAAATGGTATTCAGGTTAGCCAAGATTTATTTACCCTTGGTAAACTCATGCTGACTATTACCCACAGCCTTCACATGGCCAGTACGTGCTTTATTCACACAATAGTTTTACAAGGGGTGAAGTGTGGTTGATCAGCCCCTGCCTGGAGTTCCACTGACATTCCCACTCAGCCTTTAAAACAAGAGCAACATCTGCCTGTCTGTTTCCAGTCATCAAGGGCCTTTCCCAGGTTACATGACCAGCTGATGATAGCAAACAGCCTCACAATGACATGAGTTGTCTCTGTGATTTTCTCATTAATAAGTCTGTGGGCCTCTGCAGTCTCTCTGCCACACCAAAAAAAATGGGCTTTAAATCTGTGGCAAGCAGTGAACTTTCTGTGACAGTGTGTCTGCTCAGCAGCTAACTCCTTCTGTTCCCATCAAAAGAGGATCTCTATTTTAGTGCCAATAGTCCATTAAAGTCCAACTCTCTCATAGATCCTTTTTTAGGAGAGCTTGTGTGGCTATTATGACACAGTATCCACGTCTATAAGATCAGATCTGACATCGGAGAAGCCTTTTTCTTACTCCAGAAAATCAAAAGCTTCAAGCCTGTCTCATCTTGCAGGTCTCTCTCCATGAGACACTCAAACATAGCCTCTCTATATATGTCTTTCCTTCTCTATGAAAAGATCTTTCCAATAAAGGAAGAACTTAGGCCCTTCTCTCTGGAAAGTTGCTATGAAGCCCCAGTCAACCCTGTTTTTTCCTTTCTAATAGCACACAGCCTGCTTATCTGCCCTCTGTAATATTTCACAAAATCATAAAAGTCTTGTCTAACCTAAATGTTTCTAAGATCATCCCACTCTCACTCTTTCAGGTAGTAGTAGAGAGTGATAAGGTTTCCCCTGAGATTCCTTTGCTCCAGGGTAAATGACCCCAGCACCATCTGCTGTTCCTGAACAGACTTGTCCCCTAGACCCTTCACCAGCTCCATTGCCCTTCTCTGGACACGCTCCAGCACCTCACAGTCTTTCTTGCTGTGAGGGGCCCAGAACTTAACACAGGATTTGAGATGCAGCCTCACCATTGCCAAGTGCAGAAGGAATATCACTGTCCTGGTTCTGCTGGCCACACTACTGCTCATAGAGGACAAGATGTCATTGGCCTTCTTGGCCACCTGGGCATGCTGGCTCATGTTCAGCTGGCTGTTGACCGGCACCTCCAGGTCCTTTTATTTCTGGGCACCTTTCCAGCCACTCTTTCCCAAGTCTTTTGCATTGCTTGGGGTTGTTATGACCCAAGTGGAGGACAAATTTCCACCCAGCAATGCAAGGCTTTTTCCACCAGTCATTTCCTGCAAGTGAGACTGCTGTGTTCCACAGGCAGTCCTAGCTGCTCCAAATCCAGACCCATCTTCTCTTGACCCTTATCTGGGTCAGAGCCTCTGATACTGCCCAGATATCATCCCCAGACAGGAGACCATGTCTTCTGGAGCACCACCATCTGAATTCCCACACAGGCTAGAGCAGCCTCCAGAGGCTGCTGCCTGTCGTCTCTGGGTGTTCATACCAGCCAGGTTAATACTCTCTCCCTGCCGTGCACCTGTAGGCCCCCTCTACACAGCAACCCAACAATCAGCAAACAGATGAAAATCAAGGATTACCAGGAGGAGATAGCAATAATAAGGGATAAAAATCTGGCAAGTCCGAGTGCTGAATTTGCACCTAGGATGGAGCAACACTGTACGGATTTACAGACTGGGAGAGGAGTGTCTGGAGTGCAGCCCTGCAAAAGAGATCTGGGGATGCTGATCAGAAGCAGTTCAGTGTGTGTGAGTCAGCAGTGTGCCCTGTCAGTCCGGAAGGGGGAACATAAGATATGCATATCTCTTGGTCCACCTCACATTTACTGTTAAATAAAATCTGTGTTATTGACTTAGGCGTACTGTCTCATTTGCACCTTAAAATCAGTCAAAGGCATCTCTCACTAATCTGGTCATAACACAGCAAGCATCCTACCCTTTCTAAAGCAATTGCCAGCCTTTCTTTCAGTCCGCACTTGGAGTGAGTTAGAATTGAATTGAATTTTCTGAATTCAGGTGTCTTGAGGTAACGGTTTACTGTTTGACCTACTTTCTTCAGAATAGTTCAGATACACATTCTGCATTCACAGGAACATTTTCAGTCCACTACTGTCAAGATATTGAACATTGCCTAAGGTCTCAGTTGAGCTCTGACCTTTCTAATTATTCATTCAAAAATGATGTATCAGAATCTATAGCAAAGGTCTGCTAAGGCAGATCCACAGGAAATCCAATTCATTTCTCTCTGGAAGGACTTAATGAGAGCTGTCAGATGGAGCTGTAGATACCACTGGAATGTATGAAGCTTATGCTCCATTCACAATGAAATATAAATCCAGTTGTGCTAGTTTTGGAGAGGTAGAGTTAATTTTCTTCACAGTAGCTAGTATGGGTCTGTACTTTGGATTTGTGCTGGGAACAAGGTTGATAATGCAGTTCTTTTCAATATTGTTGAGCAGTGCTTGCACAGAATCTTTTCTGCTTCTTGCACTGCCTTAACAGTAAGGAGGCCAGGGGTGCACAGGAAGTTGAGAGGGGACAAATCTTGGACACCTGAACTCAAGTGACCCAAAGAATATTCCACAATATATGGTATCATGCTCAGCATATAAATATAGGGGAAGAAGGAAAGCGGGACAGTTGAAGTGATGGCTTTTTTCTTCCCAAGTTACTGTTACATGTGATGGAGCCCTGAAAGCTTTCCTGAAGATGGCTGAACACCTTTCTGCCCTTCAGCAGTTGTGAAGGAATTCCTTGTTTTTTCTTTTGCTTTGTTTGTGTGTGTGGCTTTTCCTTTACTTATTAAACTGTCATTATCTAAATCTACATGTTCTCTCACTTTTACCCTTATGATGCTTTTCTGCATTCATCTAAAGGGGAACAAGCGAGTGTCTGTGTCAGGCTTCATTGCCACCTGGGTTTAAAACACACCATAAGTCTATCTATGATTAACTTGAAACAAACTCTCTTTTATCTCTATAATCTATGTAATTATGTAATTCTCCTTTTTTTCTCTTTAATCTATGAGATTATCTGTGTCTTTGAAGCTGTAAACTCTCAGGGTAAGGTATGTCTCCAAATATGACTAGATAAAAATGACAGAATTTTCATCATTAGTGAAGACTTAGTCACTATCTTGATTGAAGTAATTATGCATGCTCACCCACAGCTATGAAGAATCAGTGCTTCATTGCCAAGAGTGGGATAGCCACACACTTCAGTTACTTCTGTATAAAGTGCTCACTACAGTAAAAATTGTTCATATTAAAAATATTTACTCCAGTTTCCATCTTACAATGTAAATGTACTAAGACGTTCAGCTTGTTAACATTACGTTGTCACTGAAAGTATTTCTCACTAGCCAACACCATCTGTTTATGCCCAAATATTTCCCTTCCATTCAAACTAGTTAAAAGTACCAGTAAAAACAGTCTGCTAGGGAAGAGAAATGTGCTAGATGTGCTGATACACATATATATCAAGACAAACCATTTTTAATACTGCTTTACTCCATAGCCAAAATTTAAGCTGTTGCTTTTGAAATTCAATAGAGGGAAAAGTGAAAAATTCTTGTGAAGATCTGGAACAACAAAAGCAAAAGAAGAATTTCCATTTACTGACATATAGAAGTGTTAAGATCCTGATTCCAGTTACTTTAAAATAAATCTTGGAGAAAGTAGAAAATAATTACTACAGTAAGTAGCAAACACCCGTATGATTCTTCTATGTGTTAGCAACATTTATGTTTCAGACCTCATCTTCCATGAATTTAAAAGAAAGAGTCACTTGGCTGAGTAATTTCTTCCTTTTTATCCCAATGACACTTTTAATACTCTGTAATTCTTTATAGAACTTTATATTCTCTTCCATTTAGAAATATTATTCCAAGTGATCCCCATTCACTGTTCAGCTTCTGCCCCAGACCCCAACTATCTTCTGTTTTCTAGTCATAATTTTCATGAAGTAATAGACAAAAAAACAACAACTAGAAGGTTGTCTCCAAGAAGGCAATCTATGCTGGCATTTAAATCTACTTTTATTTGTCAGGGGAATCATTTATAAATGCTTCTTTAAAATCATTTACATCACTGAGGGAAGGACCAGAATCTCCTTCTGGAACCATATAGACCCCAATAAAGTCTTTTCACTTGGTTTTGTTATCTGTATTGATTTCTGGTCTCAGTTGCATTGAGCCTAGAAGACAAATAGCCTCAGTAACCAGCAGCTCTTTACATCAGTTGCCCTTTTACAAAGTCTCTTTTCCAGATGGTACCAGGAAAATTCTTTCACCTGCAGTTTACTCAGAGGAACTCATGCAGAGTTAGATAATAGGAACAAATATAAAAATTTATAGCAGACTTGTCAAGAAGGTTTGTGCTGTGACTAGACAATTTTCAGAGATATGGCTTGGGATTTCTAGACTAGATGGTGATGGAATGTTCTTTTTAAACATTTTTTCTCTTACTCTTATATTGTTGAATTGGTGGAAATAAGGGAAGCTATGGTGAAATAACCTTTCCATGTTGCAGCACTGATCCCTAGCTCACCAGTTACATTCCATTAAACAATGGGTTTTATACTTTTCTCTCATAAATTGACTTTTCTACCAGTTTTAGGCTCAGAGATTTCTATTAAGTTCAGGAAGAATGTCTCCATTCAATTTAATGAATATTGGATTGCCTTGCTCTTGTATGTACTAAATTTGTATTTCAGTGTTGAAAATGCTGATACTGAGGTAAGAAATGAAATTTCAGTTAAAAATTAAAAGACCATTATTTGAATATCCCATCACACCTGTGTGTTAAATACAGCTTTCTGTAAGCATCTCTAAATTACAAAGGTGTTTTCATTGGTGTGGTTTGACATAAAGCTATAGCATGTGAATGAGTCGAATTAACCTACTATTCAAACATATCCTAATTCTGGAGCATATTAACGTGGTAGTTGAAAATGATAAGATCAAAAAAATTGTAATAATTTTTATCATCAGAAAAAAATATCTTGCAATGTCCCCCAAATTAAGGCTTTATATATAGAAGGAAATAGTTCTGACATTAGTCAATGCTGCAATTTTTTTGAAGGAAACAAACCAAAGATACCAAGAGCTTTGGAAAGAATTTCTTCTAAGAAAGAAAACAAAAAAACCCAAAAAACCCCACATGAACACACATTTAGATTCATGCATGTCTTCAGATACACATGCTTATTTGCATCTCAGCTGAACACCTATTGGGAGCATGAAGACTAATACTGACTTTTTGTGCTGTTCATTTTCTAGTTTTCATACATAAGAATAAACAATCAGAAGTGTTTCTGATGGGAGTTCAATCTGCTGATAGCAAAGGCTATGAAAAAATATATGGCACTTTCCCAATTTCCATCTGATAAACAGATTACTCTTTTTTAAAGAACTTTACCATGAGTTTCAAGAAACAAAGCTATCAAATAAAGCTGCAAAGTGACAAGATATAGAATATATGACTGTTTTCAACAATGGTATTATTGACTGAATCACCAAATATGCAGCAACAATTTATCAAATGTTTTGGAGACCAGAATGATTTCTATGCAATGCTTTGATTTAAAAACCAATTTTCTCCCCAGGAAAGCTATTTTTGGCATGTCATTTTGAAGTCCTGTATCACTGCTTGAAGATATTTTAAAACACATTTCTATGTTACTAGAAAATATTGCAGCATTCTAGCCAAAAATGGATATTGACATCTACCATTTATAAACAGAGATTTCTAGACAGAATTTTTTGTCCACAACATTGTTAAAACCCCAAAGCAGGAGAGAAACCAACTCAGCTTTGATCTAAGACATAATTTAATAAGCAGTACAGCATCAAAAATGTGAGATCACATTTTGAGCTGTCCCATGAGACTCAGATGATCTATTAAGAAGGTCATTTTTAGATCAGAGGTAGAGATTATGTCCACCACTTACATCCTTGTTCTCCTACACCCAAGAACATGATTCACTGTACATTTTCTGGAGCTTTTAAACAATTCAGGATAGTCATTCTTTAAGAACAGCATAAGAAGGAGAAAATCCATGGTTTTATACTTGAAGGATAATTAGTGATTTAATTCTTCCCAGGTATCCAGCTAGCCAATTTTTACAAGGCTGTACAAGGGGGAAAGCTTTCTTGCCCTAGAAAGTGATCAGTTTGTGATGTGAAGCATGAACTTTCCTTAATTAAATTTGTGATGTTAGACATCAAATCTGATATACATATACATATACATATACATATACATATACATATACATATACATATACATATACATATACATATACATATACATATACATATACATATACATATACATACACATACACATACACATACACATACACATACACATACACATACACATACACATACACATATACATATGTAAATTTCCTCCTCTCCCTCCCCCAGCCATCCACTTGTTTCAACATTCTTTGTTCTTTTCTGATGTATGAAAATATAAAGGATTTGCCAGAGCTGATCACTATAAACTTAGTAATTCTGCATATCTAAGTTATTTATTCTCGATTTTTTAAATTTTGTGCTATCTAGTGTCCCTAAAATTTATCTAAAATTTTATTTAAAAATTACTTCAGTTTCTCTGTGTCATGTCACATTTTCAAACTGATACTTCCTAAAAGTGAGGGATTAATTAGGTACATTACTGAACAACTAATTGTGATTGGAAGAAAGAAACAGATGCACTGAAATAACTAATTTGTGTTTTTTTAAATGACTCTAGATAATTCAGTTCTCTCTGTAGAAGTACTAGAAATGCAGATATATTCCCAGGCAAAAGGTCTGTTAGATGAAAGTGATACTAAAAAGTTAGGGACTTCAGAAGAGTTTTTCAAAAATAAAAGCATAACCAGATAAGTTACACAGATTTTCCAAAGCATATAATACTAAACTGTTTCTGTTCCAGCTGAAACTATTGACCATAGAATAGGAGTAGGATTATGCCACAAGTGAGTGTTCCAGGAAAAAAAATGAAAGAGAAAGAGAGAGAGAGCAAAAGAGAGAAAGAAAGACAGAGAAAGAAAAGAAAGAAAGAAAGAAGAAAGAAAAGAAAGAAAGAAAGAAAGAAAGAAAGAAAGAAAGAAAGAGAAAAAGAAAGAAAGAGAAAAAGAAAGAAAGAAAGAAAGAAAGAAAGAAAGAAAGAAAGAAAGAAAGAAAGAAAGAAAGAAAGAAAGAAAGAAAGAAAGAAAGAAAGAAAGAGAAAAGGAGATGGAGACTCTTCTAAGAGGCATAGATTTTCTGTAAAGAAGTACATTCATCTCTCAGTCTATTCAAAACATAATCAGATTTCCTTTTCCTTCTTCATTCAATCAAGGAAGATTCATGAGAACAAATTTAAGCAAGGTCATACTGTATGATATTGGAAAGCAGAAAAAGGTACAGGGTCAGAATCTCTACTGAGTTTAAATGCATTCTAAAATTTCAAGGTAAATGGGTCTTTATTACTTTATATCAGCTGGTGATCTATAGCCTTATATTTTATGTTTACCCATATCAACAGTACTTCTTCCTTCTCTCAGAATCTTTAGAAGAATAAAGGTCTGAGTCTTACAAGAGCAGATATTTGCCATTATTGACAGCAATTTGTTCTGTTACTCAAAGCATCCCACTGAAATATCTCAGTCATCATGTAATTTACACATTGAATTAGCCAACAATCATCTCTGCAAGTAGAAGCTTGTTCTGTATTCTCTGTGCTTTACCAAAGTTCAAAGGAAAGACAGAAATATGCAGATATTGTGGACAGTGTGCAAGGCTGAAGTAATCAAAGTAAAGATTTGCTTTACATTAATCTGGTCTTTCTAAATTACTGAAGCTCTATCTAAAAGCTCCTGACAGCCTAAAAGAAATATAAAAGAACTAGGTATCTAGCCCTTTCTTATCTTAGATAGCATCAGAGAAGAAAGAAAAAAATTACAGCAGCAATCATATGTATTAAAGCATCAGTCCACAGTTTCCAAGGCATTATGAAACAATTTTCTTCTCTCTAGGAAAAGAAAATTAGAGTGTTTATACAGCACAAATTTTCACAAGAGGACAGGTTTTCCCTTCAAACAGGATAGACCCTAATGTTAACGTAAAAAGGAAGCTTTTCTGCTTCAGCAAAAGGCAAGTATGCTGTGTGATGTAGAACCTGGGCCTGAACCTTTGGCAAAATAATATTAAGAAATTCTGAGATAACAAGTACTCAGCATCCATTCATATATAAGGATATGCACAGGAGAATCATGAGCCAGACCTTTTCACTGTAGAAAAGCATGATCATCCTCAGTGTTAGACTGCACCTTTCCGGGAACCTGCACAGTGGCCGAGGGTACACAAAATATACTCCAGCAGAAACAAGCATCAGAAGCTCATCTGGGCTTCTCTGCAGCAAGGACTCTCTGAACTCAAATACAACACTGCAAATAGCTAGCAGAGTGGAAAGAAAAACAAAACTCCTGCAGATGTCAGGGTTTCATTTCCTATACCAGTATTCCGTTTCAACACACATATTTCAAGCAGTATCTTAAAAATATCTGATGATGTTAAGGCCTGTAATAAAAAGTGCATAAGAAACTTAACTTGTACCAGTGGATGTTAACAAAAAAATCATCTGAGGATCTGGACTGAAGTGCTTCCTAACACCAAATCTGTATTATCCAAAATCTGTAGTTGAACACACACTTTAACCTAGCTTTTAGTTCACAACCTTTTTTGTAGGAAGCAAAATTATGCTTCCTATTTTATAAAGTGCAATTCAGATTTTGCAAATAACATAGCATCAAGTGCAGAGTGGTAGATGAGGCAAATTTTTAATGTAAAATTAGTTTGATATCACCTTTCTTAAGTAATGGGACCTTTGAATATTCATCATATAAGTAATCAGTGCTGCTGTGAATTCTCCAGAAATGGGTCCTTTCTGTAGCAGAGGAGCACTATCATCTGTGTGTAAGCCTGACACCAATTGTTAGTACAACCAACATTAAACAGATTATCAAGATTTAAAGAATTGTATTAAAAATAAGTAAAACTGAAGACAGCCTTTTCATGCTCTCCTTTTCCCTCTAGCTAAGAAAGCACAAAATATTTAATACAGAATGAAATACTCTTTTTTAAGCACAATGTTCACAAGCATATTGAAAGAAACTCAGTGTGCCATTGGTCCATATAATCCCTCCTTTATTATAGCCAATGATAATGACAGTATTTGAAGGACAATGGATTTTGTTCCAGGCTATGAGGCAGAATATAATAAATCCTTTTAATAAAACAGACATTTCAAAGCATTTAAGAAAAACACCGACCACAAGATTTTTTGAGTTTCCAAGTGTAACACTATTATTTTTCCATAATAACAAAAAAAATTACATTTTTGTACCCTGAGGCTTACTTTTGCTAGTAAAGTACACCTGGCCAGATCGTAACTTTGAGTGTTAACATATGATCATATACATTGTCTTACTCTTTGCCTGTGCCTTGGCATGGAACATATCAAATTACCATCTTTGCAGGTGACACTGGTACAAAGACTGGGGAATGGCATGGGCCAGGGGCTCTTGAAGCAGCCTACCTGTAGGAGATTACCTGTTTTTCTTTAAGGGAAGTGAGTTAAACTCTGAAGCCAGTGTTATGATTTCACTGAAAAATAAATTGTTTGGAAAGACTTCTCAAAGCCACCACTACTCAGAGTGGCTTACTAGCAGGAAGGTCAGTCTCAGTAAAGACAGGGAAACAGAAATTGATCTGAAGGAGGAGAAGAAAAATCTTTCTTACTGCAAGTAGATCAAGCATAGTTTCTTCTTTCTTTACCTATATCAGATATTTCTATCTTCTGCCTTGTTTGCCATCAACAACTTTTTGAGTTAGTTTAGTCCAAGATTTAAGATGCCTGGTTAGTACCAATACATATCTTCCTCAAAGGCAAGCCAAATGTACAGATTAAGACTGGAATATTTTAGTGTCTCAAAGAGCTGCAGTTTCCTATAATTGAAAGCATCCAAAGGGTAGCTGAATTTGAGATGAATAGGACAGGTGAAGAGGTGATGCCACTGGGGCTAAGGGAAGCAGACGCATCCCCCACCATCCTTTGTAACACAGAAAGGTCTTTGCATGCAATAAGATTTTAGGATGCACATATGAGCCCAAAGTAATGCAGTATGGAAAGGGTGCACAACAAAATGGTAGCTTGTCACTTGCTATTAGGAGCAGAAAATAAATTCCAGACAACTTCATTTGCTCGCAGAATTGTTGTGTTAGTAAAGCAGAAAACCATTGAAATAGCTGGCTAAACAGCTATATCTATTGAATTGTAAAGAGTATGAAGGCAAGCTCAAAATTAAAGCCCTTAAATACTATTAAAATATCAGGTGTAATACTAGTCAATTTTTGGATTATTTGATTCGGTCACTATCAATAATATTCAACATATTTCATTTATAATTTTTCATTAGTGATACTCAAATATGGGTAGAAATATTTAAAATGAATCCCTGTGTGGTAAATATTTTCCTCTGACATTGTAAAACAGAGCTGAGAAATGCTTCAAATTTTGAGTAAAGCTTAAGAAAACATCTATTTAAGAAATGGGTGGACTTCCCCTTGCTTATCCCGTTGCAATCCATTTTTATCTATATCATCCTCTAGAAAAGTGAGATATAATCTAATATCCTCAAATACTTCAACAAGACATTTTAAATGGACTACAAATTAAAAACCAGTTATAGTAGAAGGGAAAGATTTTCAGAGGCACAAATGGGCATTAGGACACTTGTTACCTTTGTGTACCTCCACCACTTGTATTTATTTATCTTCCCAAACCTATGGAGATCAGAGCATATTCTTGTTATTTCGGGACTCTAGTTTGTGTCAGTGACAGACCACTCAACAAATGCTTGATGGATAAGCTTAATTTTCTAACACAGCATAAATACGTTGCATACCGATCAAGGACTGAAACTACAGGTAAACCAAAGTCTGCTACCTCACCACACCTAGTCTATAAAAGCTAATCTACGTAACAAGCAAAGCTGTACAGAAAGACTGAACCTTTGAGCTGCAAGAAATAAAACAGCAAATGAGCATAAAGAGAGGAAGAAAATAAATATTTTATGATGTATCCTTAAAGTGAGGTTAACAGCGCCTCGGTTCATTCTTCCACTAAATATTCTCCCTGCACCTCTCAAGGACTGGGGTGCACATGACTGCTCTGTGGATAAACTGCTAGGTTGTCAGAAAGCCACAATTCCCCAGCTGCCTAGAGAACAGTCTGTGGGAACATGCTGTGGCTCTTTCTGGCCCTGCATGCAAACTCTCTTTCCTTCAGAAGTCACTGGCTGTAGCTGGGACACTGTGACATTGTCAGTAAGTATTACTACTCAGAAATACATTCCCCTGGATGTCTCCAACAAGACCTTTTCTTTGGTCCCAACAATTTCCTGCTTATTACTTTTGCATAGATTCAGTCCATAAATTGAGTAGCTCCCACATTTTACTTATGTCATCAAACTTCCAAATTCATGCTCAGTTTGTGAAGCTCTGTCAGGTGCAGTTTCCTCCAGTGTAAGGGTAAGGAGTTGCACTGAGACTGTGCTCTTGTTCACATCAGTTACTAATTCAGAAAAATGTCCCATCACAATATTGTCAGTATTGTCAATATTCTCTGAAAAAAACCCCCAAAACATTAAGTAACTACCATGTTCTTTCAGAGTGTTCAAATTTGTGTTCAGGTAGAATCAGTATTTATATTAGCTCACTCCTCAGACTTTTTTTTTCTGTTACTGTTTCCTGGAAGGTTACAGGCAATATTATTACACTTTCTAGCTCAATAATATGGCAGCACTTTCCCAAATCTTGAAACATGCTTTCTGTAGCTAAGAATATTATCATGTTGTTTCTTTCATATTTATGGCCATGGGGTTTACTGGAGTGCACTTGAGTTCATAGGAAATTTCATCCACAGTAAAATGTTACCAGTAAAAGAATTGTGTTGTAACTGACACAGCCTAGGTATAAAAATGAGTTATAATTTTGGTATACTGCAACTCAACCATCAATGTCTATTTTTAAAATCTCTGTGTGATGTGGATTATTATTGTAATCACTTAGTCTTTAGCTATATTTAGCTAAGAGTTAAAAACAACATGGATGTCTCATCTCTAGCTCATCTAGACAACAACCAATTCATTTATATATCATATCTTTTGATTTAGTTAAAAATAAAAGCATTTGAACTAATTATTTATACAGATGTTAAAAATCAACAGAAAATTAAAATTGACAAAAGTGTCAAGCCACTTTAGAGTACGGACTAGAAATGGGAAGTGATAGATGATTTCAAGTAGCTGAAACAATATTTTCATAAGAAGAGGACTGGCTCTTACTGAAGTATGTAAAAAATACTGACTTTATTTTTAAGCAAGCTCTTGTGATAATAAAAGATAATAGGTGAAAGACAAATGATTCAGAAATTATTCAACCTGTCACGGCACAAAGTTGCTTCAATGCAACATATTCACAGACTGCAGCAAATCTTTCTCTTTTAATTGGAACTTGAATCACCTTGACCTTTCTTAGCACAGAGCAGAGTGCCCCTCTGAACCAATGGCAGCATCTGCATCCTCATTCCATTTTAATCAGAGCTCAATTTGGATTTCTATGTCTCGGCAATCAGTGCATTGCAGAGCAAGGAAACTGCAGAAATAAATGAGATGTTGCCTTGTTCCAGTTGATTAAAACATGATTCAAGGTGACTTTTAGGTGACACTACAAGTTGTCAGAGCAGCAGTGTACTTTTCTTTACGATGGAAAAAAATGTGTGAGGGATGTTTATTTCCCCTATCTGAGATAAGTGACAGAATTGAAATGAGAGCACTGGTGTGTCCATGAAAATACATCAGTGTTTAAAGAATCCTATTATTAGACACAGTGGAAACTACATCTTGGATAAGCCTCCCATACTGTGGGTAATTATCACAAGCCAGAATGCTAATTGCTTTTCGATCTGCTCTGTGCCTCCGATGAGTCTTGTTGAGGGCTACTGGGGCTGTACCAGACACTAACACTTAATGAGACCAAGTTTATCAAAGTACAGCATTAGCTATTACCAAGTGAAGAACAGAAGAAAATAGGCCTTAAAATGAAAAGAGGGAAAAAAGAGAGATGAAACTATGGGACAACAAGAAGAATTAAACTAAAAATATTTTATTATAATTTTTTCTCGTGTCTTCATCACAGATAAAAAAGATAAAAGTTTACATATCATGGTTTGGTTACTTGGAAAGGTGAGTACTTGTTCTGCATTTTAGAAAGTTTGCTTGTTTACACAAGAGAAATTAGGAATTCATAAAGTATTTTTCCTTTCAGTTCTGACTATTATGGTAAAGAACAATTAAAGCTGGGTGTCTATAAATATTTTTTCACTTTTTATGTGAAAAGTAAAAAAAAGTTATATTCGCAACCATCTTCTGGATAATATACCATGTCTTTAATGGTAGATTTCAGTTTACACTCAGACTACAGAAAATATTTAGGATGGGCAGTGAGCATTTTCCAGAAAACCAACCCAATACAAAAATTACCATTTGGAAGAAAGGTGGGAACATTCCTACATTTCTCTGTTTTGCAATATTTGTTTTCTTATAATTATTCTTTTTCATTAACTCAAGGAACTACATAGGCAATTACCACAGTAAGCATTCAAGGTATCATTAAAACATGGTACCATGTATTGACTACTTTAAGGACACAACAGTAATATCACCAAAGCTCTACTGAAAATCTTCAGTATAGGGGAAAAAACCCCAGCATCAGTGCTTGTGATGTAATTATTTCTTCTTATTGTCTCTAAATTAGGGATTAGAAAAACAGGTGAAGCAAGATATGCACCTCTAAAGCAGAGAAGTAAGTGTTTGACTTTAGTTCTGCAAAAGCCTGTCAGTTCTCAGTGCTGACAGTTTCAAGTGCAGAGGTCAAAAGAGCAGCATCAGAGAACACAAGTTCGACCAGTAAGTTGAGGACCTCAACAGCAGTGGCACTGGTCACAGCAGCTGTGAAGATGAAAGACAACCTGAGTAGATCAAGTGAGCAGATCACATCACAAAATTGTAGGAAGTCAGCATTTCTGTATATGCGTGTATTCACTCACCTTAAGAAAAAATGCTTTGCTATTCTTGTTACTGTTAAGAGTATGACAGACTACTGCAGAAGAATGATTTCAAACCTACTCTTCACACACTCTAGCCCTACCAGTTCACACAAGCTGATGAAGTCAAGCTGGCCTATTGCTAATAGGCTGCTTTGAGTGTTCATCTCTCAGTACTTCACAAGAAAAAAAAATTAAGAGTCTAATTCAAGAGAAACGAGTAAATCACAGAACACTGGTTTACATATAAGAAATAAACATTAAGTCCTTCATCTGGTTGAATTCTGTTTCTCTTGTAATCATAATTATTACTACATGGTATTATAGTCCCTGATCTCTGCCTCTCAAAATAGGTGCAAACTTTATTTCTAATAAGGATTTTTAATACCTGAGTCATTGCCTTAACCTTACATTACTCCCTCTCTAGAGTAATCTCATCTTCCCTCAAAAAAGTGACCTACTTCCAAGATGAAGTCTAACAATTGCGTTATTCAGTGACAATACTGCTTTTTCTTTTCTTTTGCTCTTCCTGAGAACAGTCTATTTGCCTTAAAACTGCCTTGCCCTCATTCTCTAACACTTTTTAGTCATGTAAACTCTTGACAGCTTGTCTTAATATCAAGTATTATTGCAAATAAGATAAATATGCCTCAGCAGTGACTATAACATTATTCTCTGAATTCTCAGTACAATCAGTCAACAAAAATATTTCATTTCATACATCATTTACCACTTCAATAGGAATTGCAGAAGATACTGCAAATGAATTCTAAAGTGAAAGTTTAGAAGCAGCAGTGGGTGCATGATGCATATGTAAGATTACCTTCTACCAGTTCTTTCCACCTCTCCTCATCGTGATCCATACACGATGGGATTAAAGTTTGGAATGAAAACTACAGAAAAGCCACAGAATGGAAAAAGAAAACATTCAGAGATAAAATATCACTACATGGTAGATATTTGTCCACTGTAGGGACCAATTCTTATTCATGAGATCATGGCAGGAATGATAAAGCAGCGTTTGACCAATTAGGCAAGCTTCCTCAAGCTGGTATAAACACTGCAATAAGGGCATGACTTTACCCACAGTACTATCCTCCTGCTGAGTCATTTTCTTTCCCCATTTTATTACTGTATGAAATAGAAGGGAGCACCAGTATAGCTGGCAGATGAGAGAGATGACAGAAAGACCTCTAAAGTCAGGTAACACACTGCAACAGGAATCTCTGAAGCTCAGAAAGTCTCTTCCCGAGGAATTAATCTCAATCTCATGTGAACTGTTTCTGCTTTCTTACTCTCTAGATGTACTGACCATGGTACTAGAAAGAGATGATGAATCTGCTCAAAATGGAAGCCAGGTTTTTTCCATCTGTCCTGTGTTCTTCTCCTATTCTCGAAGCAAAATTTTAAATAGATCTGAGCCTGTGTTTTGGGCTTGTTTATGTTTGTTGGGGAGGGGTTGTTTGTTTATTTTGTGGAGGGTTTTAATTCTTAAAATATATATCAAGTGATATTTATCAGGGAAAATTACAGTTCTGCTGAGTTCTGAAGGCATGTTCTCTTTTATTAGACCCTTGTACACACTTGTCTTTGAGATGCTTATATTAGCACCTAACAATTACAGCAGATTTTTGTTGGGTTGGGGTTTTGAGGGTTTGGGGGTTTTGTCGTCTAGACAGTGTTTTGGGCATGCTGTCCTTTTGGTAGTTATGGTGATAGCTCTGGCTTGTGTTGAGGACTACTGTCCAAATGTAGGCAACTCAGCCCCACCCAGCTGCTCACTCACTGCCTCTCAGCAGGATGTGAAGAAGAGTGGAAAGGGTAAAAGCGGAAAAACTCACAGCTTGAGATAAACACAGTTTAATAGGTAAAGCAGCTTTAAGAATACATGGAAGGTTTTCCCAACTTTTCTCTTTTTTGTTATCTGCTAAATATGATATGTTGTTGTGATGCTTTGCTTAAGGAAGCCAGTGATTTTAGAATCAGAGACTGAACTCTGTTACAGGGACCAAATCTACCAGATTCAGGTTAAACTCTATAGTAAGGGGCCACATAGCCCTCTGCAGTGAATTAGAGTAGTTCAGTGTATTTCAACAGAGCACACAGGACTTTATATCCCTAACTAATATTGTGGAATTCTTTCTCTATGAACTCATAACCTCTCAAATCATATCTAAATATTTATTATGTGTTTAAAAAATATATTTAAAAAGTTAGAAATTAAGAAATAATATGGACAAGCATAAACAACGATCAAGGTTAAAAGATTAGAGAAGTGAAGGGCAATGTAAGCTAGCACAACTTTGAACTTTATAGGTCATGAAATCGTTGCTGCTTTCAGAAATGATAACATTTTGAAATGGAAGATTGTATCTCTTTTTACACTTTGCTTTTTTATTTCTCTCCAGTGTCCAAGTTTACAAAGGTTAGATGCCAGTATAATCTAGAATAAGACCATCTGTGACTGATTTTGAAAGGTTACTGAGAGGGAAATCGGATGCGTGAGCAGCCTCAGGGAATGCAGCTGACTCCTATTGTTTTCTAATAGATCTGATATTCCAATGAGAGACAAAATTACTGAATTCTTGCTTGGATTTCCATACAACATATCAAGATACCTAAGCAGTCAAATTAAGAACATGTTTTACTACCTTCTTCCCCCTAATACTGTGACAAATTGTTGTCAGAATCTGATGCTTGTCAGAGATGTTGTGAGCACTACTTACACATCAGAAGCAAAATTAAACAAATAACGTGCATTTATTCTTTACAACCGCTAAAAATTGTTTAACCTTCACAAGTTCTGCTTAATAAAATAGACAGACTATTGCAGTAGAAAAGAAAGGCCAAAATTAACATTCATCACAGTATTTCTGCAATTTTCTACCCGTCTATCATCAGGTTACACCAATAATCAAGGTTAACCTGAGGAAAAGAAAATGTTATCCAGTCTGAAATGGCACAGTGTAGTCCTGTCAAGGGCTTTGAATATTAAAGGGAGAATTCTCCCCAGGGTCCCTGGGAGTCACCAAAGCATGGTAAAAAGAACTTCAACCACCATAATAACCCTACTTGCTTAAAATGGGGATGGGGTACTTTATACCCAGCAGTTTCCCAGGAATGTATATTATTCAATAAGTATGAATCTACAAAATCAAACTTAGTATATTTGGACTTCAAGAGTCTACTATTGTGCAATGCTATTCAGGATTGGGAGAAAATTTTCAGATGAATAATTTCTTTGCCCAAAATGAAAGTTATCTGAACTGTTTCTGAGAGAGTGATTTACTCACAGAAGAAATACAGATATAAAATATCTGCAAATTATACATTTCATTTGGGTCAATTCAGATGATCTGTGTGACTTAAAGGAAAAAAAAAAAAAAAAAGGGTTTTATTTCAGCCACCAAACCAACCAACTATCTATACAAGCACAGTAAAAAATGTGTTAAGACCAGATATCGAAAAAACATTGTGCAGCTTAGACTAACAGCATGTAATCACCATATAGAAACAGGAGGCTTTTGGTGTAGTGATCTTGTGTCAAATTGCTTCTTCTCTTCAAATACCATGATCTCCACTCTTCCCTCCATTCAGTTTTGGAAAAACTGCAGATTCTAGCATGACTTTGTGAAAACTGGGTTAAGATATACCTACGCTTGGTCTAAGGGACAAACAGGAATGCCATCTGTACAGAAAGCCCAGGAACTTGCATTCTTTTACCTTATCTCTCAATAGTTTTCTATAAAACAGGAACAATAAACAGGAAGAACAATGACTTCAAGAAGGAGAAATACTGACAAGAATGAAGTGTTCTGCTCCTTCGCACAAGCTCTTGCTTGCAGAGAGATCACAGGTAATTTGAAACTCATAGTTTTTAAAGTTTAAAAAAGGTTTTCTCTGCACCATCTTTTCTCTTCAAAAGGGAAAATATGTTTTAGTAAAACTTTGAAATAGAGAAACCTTTAATGATAATTATTGAATTTGATATACCATAAGAAGTGTTAGCTTTAAATCTCAAGTATCAATTTGGCAGGAAAAAAAAGTGATGGTACTTCAGGAATCCAGATAAATGTTAACTTCTTGATCTAAATTACCTTTTCATAACTTATACAAATTCATAATTAGATCTACATTTGTATCTATTCCAGACATCTGATAGTCTAGACTGGTTATGTCAAGTTCCTCTCGTCAAGTTCCTCTTAAAACTGTACCAAAATGCTTCTTGCAAATATTCCAGCAGGGAAGGAAATCCCTGGATGCTTCACTCCTAATCTTTTAACGTAAAATATTTATATTAACCATTCTTAATTACTTTATATAATGCATGATTTTGAAAAAGGCAGGAACTTGTTGTTATTCTTTATTAGATAAGGAACTTACAAGTATGGAAATAAAGTTGCAGTCTATTTTCATGCAGTTTCTTTTATCGAAATACCCATATTTGAGGTTTCACTTCTGTCTGCCATTTCAGCAACAAACCATTTTGCTTACAGTTATTTTGGAATTTTCTTTTGGCTCAGAGGAAGGTAAACATCCTAAAGGTTGAAGACATACTTCATTTGTCCTCCTGGAAGCTGAACTGCCTCCTCAGTTCCAAAACCAGAGAGAGAAAGAGAGAGCAATTAAAAGAGCAGGCAACTGAATGTCTGGTTTCCCTTACTCCTTCAAACATACTGTGAATGGCTGTGCTGCTTGTGTTGAGAAATTCTTTGAATTTGAACATATTTTCTAACCGGGTTACTTGGTGAGATTGAATAAAACCCCCAGTCAGCTAATAATGTTTGTCAGTCAACACATATGAGCTAGTAAGGCAATTTGTTAAGCTGACTAATCATACAGACAGACTGTAGCAAGTAGCAATCTTGACAGTAGTGCATAAAGAATGATCATAGTTTCCTTTAAATATAAGAGGTAAAAAGGAACAATCACTTTATTTTTTTTTATAATAATATTTTTTGAAAGAGTCTTGTTTTTCAGTAATGTGTATGGTAATGAAACAGGTTTCCAGATAGCACACGGTTAAGTAGTACTGTCTTAAGTGGGTCATAGAAAGCTTTTTTGGGGGGGTGAGGGTTTGGATTCCATGTCTTTCTTGGATCTATGCAGAAGCAAAGAGAGAGAACAACATGAAATAAAGAAGTATGCTTCAGCTCAGTGTGCTAGTATAGGGAATTTACTTTTCTACTGAGACATAATGATTATTTTTGTTCAGTACAGAATTCCAGGACACACTGCCAAAGTCTGGGCCATGGTAAAACCAAGCTGGATGCAAGCCTGAATGCTACAGAAAGTTCAAATTGCAGAGAAAAAAACAAACCTATGTCTTCCATCTAAAGGGCCTGTGACTCTATATTCCAGATGCTAAAAAATTTAAATGAAGATGTAAAACTGCTGCACCTAAGCAATACATTTTCCCTGCTATCATATTTACTGTGAGCTGCAGACATCTTTCTCAATTTGCCTTTTTCTGCAACTTCTAAAGCATCTTTTTGGTTTGCCATGTGAAAGTACACTTCTGCTAAAGGAGTCAGTCATTACATTTATCAGATTCTGGCATATGATTTCAGAATTTCAGAGGCATAGCTTTTAATACATATCTAATTTTCTGCATTGAACATACCTTTAAAAAAAAAATAAAAAGCAGAGAACTTTAACCTCTAAGTTTGTTTTTAAAAAGCAATAATAATTTTATTTGTTATGAACTGCCAAGTACATATATGAAATTTTGAGAGTCTAGTGAAAACATGTTGGGGCCCTTGAGATCCCTTGCCATTTCTTCAGATTAAAGGTGTAGTAGCAGGGGAGAATGTTCAAGGAAAAAAAATTAATGAAAAGACAATTTACATTAAAAAATATCTAATAAAAATACAGGATATACTGCACTTCATGTGTTTGCTGGAATGATAGGCAGAAGAGAAGTAGTAACCACTAAGACCACCTATTTGAAAGAAATAAAGACCAGAAGTATAAACTCACCAACTGTATCTTCCTATAGATAGAAAATACTGCTCCAAAGAACACAGCGACTTGACAGATGTTATCACAGCCAAGAGATCCAGTGGTCACATATATATGTGTATACAAAGCATACGATACTCTAGTATTCTCACTAGATAAATATTACTTGAGTAACTTTTCCTCACCAATAATCAGCAAAGAGAAGTGAGAAGGCTGATTAGCACACTTAAGGAGTTGCACCTCATACCATATTACTGCATTATATCAGCAAAATTAATCTAGATGTTGTTCTCTACTGAGCTAGGATTTTTTCATTAAAGTGTTCAATTTAATTTAATGTATTTATTTTTGTTGTGATGGAAACACATAAAGGACTGAAGATGAACAGAACTGAAGAATAATTGCATCCATTAGTCTAACTTTTCGAGGTACCTGCTTGTTGGTTCGAGGTCATTAGATGTGTTGAAAATGTATATAAGGGAGACAACAGAACAACTTAATCTAAGGGAATATTAGTTAAGTTTTAATTTTAGTTAGGCTTATTCTGCTTATTTAGAAAAAGCTTTATGCAGACCTTAATTGTGCAGGTCCCTATTTTAAAATTTTCAAGTAATTAAAAAGTTGCCATGACCTGAGATGAACACTACCTAGTGTTTATCTTTTGATAGACAAAAAGAACAACTTCAATTAATGCAGTTATGTAAAAATGAGGATAAGAAATGGCATTAACATGCAAACCTATAATTTTTTTTATTTAGGTATTCCACAGCTGCAAACAATCATGTGTTGATGTGCTATGAAGCTGAAGAAACCTCTACAATTCATTGAAAGTCGTTTATTAAATAGTTCAGAAGACTATTTAGTAATTTTTTTTACTATTTAGGACTTTTTAAGGCATGGTTTATGAACTTACTGACTTCCACTGACAGTTAAAGATTGGACATCTGTATGCCTTCATTTGATGATGATTATAAATAAAGTTTCAGTGACTGGATGCAATCTAAAGCTCCTCAGACATACTTAATAGCTGTGTGACAGCCCTGAGTTTGTTCCTATATCATAAAATGCGTATTCAAAAGAAAAAGAAAAACATCCCATTATACAAAAGTTTTGGGGTTTTTTAATTATTATTATTATTTCTTTGAAGCAAAATTCAGTGAATTCATAAAAATTGATAGTATAAATAAAAGTAGTAGAGACAAGGATGGTTTTATATAGAATTTTTTAGTAATTATTTGAGTTATCTAAAATTAGAAACAGCAATAAATAAAATATAGATTTTGTTTTTAACCTTATCCACTTCATTTTTGACTACAGTCAAAGCCTGAAATGTTCATTCTTCATTTAGAGCTTGTCTTAACCTCAGCTGGCAGCTCAGCTCCACATTGCAACTCACACACTCAGTTCTGGTAGAATGTGGAAGTGAAGTGGAAGAGTAACAGTGTGAAAACTCATGGATGGAGACAAAGACAATTTAATAGGGAAAGTAAAAGCCAAGTGCTTTTTTACATTATGAGTAAAGCAGAGCAAGGAATTCACTCACCAGGCTGACCTGCAGCCATCCAGGGGAGAACAGGGAGCCATCACACATGAAACAATGACCTAGGAAATAAATGCCATCATTTTGAACAACCCCCCCCAACCCCATTATGAGCTGTCCCCACAATGGTAAGAGCAACCCAAGTTTTTATTAATAGATCCCTTGGGGTAGATTAAAGTGAAATGACACTGAATGATCAGTGTTTGTAAATATATATATATATGTAGGGCTTATTTTAGAACAATTTGGTTGCAATGGAAAGCAGCTATGCAGCCTTTTGGTTATTATTATTTATAGCAATATAGCAATATGAAGCATCAAAATATTACCTAGGAAAATGTATAAGGAAGAGAAAGAAAGGATATTAGTAGGAAGACATGCAATCACCACCCATTGATCTTCTGATGAGACTTGATTGTTACAGCTTAGCTTTCCCTTGGTCAAAGTTGTGGTCCATCAAGACAGGGATAAGAAGCCCACAAAATAGAAAAACTGGCAAGTTAAACAGCACTCAGGATAAGTTGGGAACAGTCTGGTACCTCCTCTAGGAGTGAAAAGCTTTCAATCCTCTGGTGCAAGGCCTCAGAAATAAGTCTGGAGGTGCTTTGGGGGCCTTTGATAGTTTCGGACACCCTCTAAAACATGACAGCTGCCTCTCATGTCAGCACAGTTGAGGCAGTTATTCCCCATCAGACCTTCCTGGAGATAGGAAGGGGGTAATTTTACAGCTGAGTTGCATAAGGGAGGGCAGTTAGCATGATAAGAGGCACCATCATGACTTGCAGGATTTGCCTCAGCCACCTCAAAGCTTGGCTTGTAGCCTCCAGTAAGTGCCAGTTCACCCCCTCAGTCTTTATGCAGATTGGCCATTACAACACCAAAAACTCACCTCCTTGCCCTGGGAGGTATAAACCAGCCTCAGCAAAGCACCCTGGTGCCTCCACAAATGAGCAAAGTTTTGAGACATTAAACTTCAGAAACTCCTGTGCTCCTCTGTCTCCTCACTGTGGGTATTGTGAATAGCAGAAATTCTGTGTAAGCCCAGCTGAGCAACAACTAAAATGTCCCTGGGTTATCAATGCTGTTTTGGTCACAAATTCCAAAACAGAGCAAAATAGTTGCTGCTATGAAGAAAATTAGCTTTCATCCCAGCCAAAACCAATATTCAACTTCACTATAAATGGAATTTAATTAGCATAAAATGATGCAAATTTAAATATTTTTATAAAAATATAGTGGCAGATACGTAAAAGACATTTTAAAGGTCCTGAAGTGAAAGGTGAGCCTGGGAAATTAAAAATGGATTATGCATTGTTCTAAAATCAATCCATCAGTATAAAACTTTTAGAAGTTTTCCACAGCTATGCTACACTGACAATACAAAAAGTGCTAAAAAGAAATGCTTAACAGGAGTATTATGAAGAAAATGTAAGTTGTATTAAAAAACCCCAAGTAACTAAAATAATCAAGAAAACAAACTATGTAAAATATATGAAAAGGCTAACTCCAATCTGAACTGGACTACAGTGACAAATTCATGTTGTTCTCTAGTTACTGAGTGTTTCCGAATAAGGTACATTAAACTGAAGTCCAAAACTAGAGCTAATAAACACTAAGTTGATAAGTCCACATTAAGGAGAGGGATACTGGATGAAGAGCACACACCATGAAAAATAATTTTATGAAGTCAATCTAATTCATGCACACTCTTTTTCATATTATAATAGGTCATTGTCAAATGTGATATATTTTTAATCTTCTACAAGGTCAGCAGCCTGCCTTCTACTTATTGTAACTATTTCTTTGTGCTGCTTAACAATTTGCATCCAAAGAATTCAGCATCCATGTGGGGCTCTTATTATAGGACTTTCGAATACATTACCCTTCTCTGTTGTAATTAATCTTTTAATTGCCTGATCCTACTTCAGCAGAAAGAGGTGGTCAATTAATGCAGATACACGTCTATGTATACTGTCTGTGCCTGCTGATAGCATTCCTTTTGATATTGCATTTCATGAAAACAATCTTAGTGATTCCTTTTTGGGGTTTACAATGCTTTCATCAAAACACTTATGATTTTCAGTAGGAAGACTGCTTTTTTTTTTGTTTTGGTAAAACTTGATATTTTGTCTTATTTTGCTTCTATGAAAGAAGTTAATTTCTCATTCCATTTGTGGTTTTGACTTTTCTCTAGCTCCCTGTACTCAATACACATTCAACATGCATTCTTCAGGCAGTTCTAGGTACCTGAGGCATTAAACTCAAGGATTGCAGTGAACACTTTCTGTGACTTGTGATCCAGAGAAGTTATTTTCTTAGGAATGTGTACCTGAACCAGTAAAAACTATAACTGCTAAACACCAAGTGGTTGCACGGACTCAAATTCAGTCTGGAAGCAACCTATTTGAACAAAATAACAGCAAAAGATCATCTGACAATAGGATATGGTCTCTATTGAAATGCACAGTTAAGGTGTGTGATAATAAAAAGTGTGACTAAATGCTACCCTTCAAATTTGAAATCAGCTTTCAGATCAGTAAAAATCTGCAGAAGATGCTTGAAAGCAAACTGAAAAAAGGCTCCAAGACAAGGTTCCCAATACTAGGTGACAAAGAAAGGGAAGTATTCAAATTGAAAAATTCAGTAGTTGCATCCAACGTTTTTGGTAGCATTTTTATTTACTTATCAATTATGGGATTAAGGTATTAATTTTCAGTCACTAATTTGAAATGTGCTTGATGGTTTTATTCAAGGTCAAATGGAAATAGGAATTCTCACCAAGTGAAATGGTAATAGTGTTTTTAAAAATAGAAACGATGGAGAAAAAGAGGAGGCAAAACAGTTCATTAAAAGATTTCCATTGTAATTCTTGAAAACTCTGACAATCATTGAAAATAGTTTCAGTACAAAAACAATAAGTATATGATTTTGGCAACTACTTTAATATTTTTAATTCAGATTATAGAAGAAATATATAGAATTTTTGTTCTAACCTGTAAATGTTTCTGCTAAGAATGCAATA
Source organism: Bombycilla garrulus (assembly GCA_013400315.1). Lineage (NCBI taxonomy): Eukaryota > Metazoa > Chordata > Aves > Passeriformes > Bombycillidae > Bombycilla > Bombycilla garrulus. Next base: position 425,338 of record VXBU01018239.1, on the reverse strand, counting down.
GACCAATTTTTATCAAATGGAGAGCTTCACAGAACCACAAAATTTTGAAAAATTTAAAATCTTGCCTTTCAGTCATATAATTCTGCCAGCTTTTATAGTGTTCTTTTTATTAAAAGACTATTCATGAGAAAAAAAAGGAACAAACTCACATAAAGAGCTTTTATATCCAGAGCATCAAGTTGTTTCATAAAAAAGGCAAGCAAATAAAGAATTTGCATGGTTTGTAGGAAAACAGCTTTCCTTTAGTTGAGCTCAGATGAAAGAATTGCTTCTGATTACCATTCATTAAGGTATAAGATTGGATGTGAGATGTAAGTATTTATTAGCTTTCTGGAGCAGAAACAAATCCCATAAGTCCCATCACCTTCACCTAGATATGGTCAAGGCCGGTTTAAATTCATGCTGACATTTGCAGATAGTCAACTGGCATACTTGCCCAGCTGTGTTCTCCAAATGCACTTCAGATTCCACGTTACCTGATTTTATACTGGAGACTGACACAATGAACCACCAAGGAAGCCACATGAAATGCATGAAAAATGCTTCTATTTTCCCTTTTCATAATTTAGACAGTCTAAATGTACAGACTACTGCAATATTGATGCAGCAAAGACAAAAATAAGAAATAAATATCAAGGTTTCATGACTTAAGGTATGCTTTGGTAGTGTTCCCATTTTGATCTAGTACAGTATTTTTAGGTATCATAAATAAATATGACCTGCCAGCCATTAAGTCTGACTTAGAGACTGTGACATATGGCCATTATACATACACAGTCCCTTGGATTCTTCTAAGGTCAAGGAACCCTGTGCCTTCCCTCTCTCATTTATATTTTATGATTCAAGGACAAGATGAAGTCCTTTAGACAGCTATTACTGAGTCAACCAGTAAATGGATATGTTTCAGATTGTGATTTATCAGAGTCAAAAAGTGGTGTAACTCACCAGATTCTGACACAATTGCCTTCACAGATATTTAAGTTATTAGGAAATAGTGTAAGACAGCTTAGTTTCTCTTCAGAAATGCCTAATACTTGAAAAGATATTCACATATTTTTTTCCACATGGGGTGATCATTAGTAATGTTATTATGAATTTTCTAGGTGGCACACAATTAATATATTCTGACATATTCATCATGTGCATATTTGTATTGACATGGCTAAGAGCTTTTTTCATTTTTGTTATATTTCTTAGCCAAAGGCAAAATTAGGTCCTGTGCCAGTTTTCATTCTATCTCCACTAAAACTGAAATTCTATACATGGAAAGGAAATATAATGAAAAGAAAGTACTATGTGAACTGAACTGTGAGGTATGTTCTTTGTTGTCTTATAGAATCTCAAACACAAAAATAATGAGATCATCTCTGGCCTGGGGCTTGGATCCTAAAGCTTATCCACCCACAGGACTTTATAGACTTCTACAGTCTCACCAAAATCAATAGTAGTATTCATGAGATGAAAGTTATTTGCATGCTTAGGTCTTTTCAAAGTCAGCACTTTTATTATTTGGATTCAGACTCAAAGTTTTTAGTGTGTCAGTAGCTCACTGAAAGAGTAACAGAAAAATTATGCTTGTCATGCTGAGTTCAAGAAAAAAATAATTTCTTCTTTTCACCTTCACTTCCTCTTCTGTGTGCTTTGAATATGTCAACAGCCTGATACAACAAATCAGCATGCCAGTGGTTTATGCAATTTTTTAAGGTATGCTTAAATCAGTATTCAGCCAGTATAGATTTTTTTTCCTATTATTGTAATATTGTTTTATGGCTGATGAAGTATAAAAATGTCACAGATTTTTTATAAAAGATCATGAAAAAGCACAAAAATAATGCAAATAAAAGAGCTAGTGTGATGAAGACATAGAGGGTTCACATAACAGACAGACAGGCATCTAGGAACTTCAATTAAACAAGAGGTGGAGGACGAGGATAGAGATCGTCTGTTAATGGGACCAACACTGAAAATGCACAGAAATCACCTAACTGATCTTTGCAGATCATCAACAGCCAGAAATAAGATGCTGCAACTGGGTAAAGCAAAACCAGAAATATCTTATAGACCCCTTGTTAGAGTCAGCAGTAGCAGAGCCATTACAGAAGCACCAGTGAAATGGCAGTGTGTATTTGGGTAATTTTTTTTAATTTCTATGGATGAAAATAAGCTGTTCCTCTTATATATCTCTTCTGTAACAAGAAGTTGATAGCCTAGTGCTCCTGTGTTTTTCAGCTAGGCGGTTTAGATGAGAGAGAAGCAAGATAGGAAAGCCAGTCACTACTTTTTTGAGAACTTAGTCTAGATGAGACCTTACAAGGCATCAAATCAATCAGGTTGCTTGAAGCTCCATCCATCCTAGCCTTGAACACTTCCACAGACGGGGCATCCCCAGCTTCTCTGGGAAACCTGTTTCAGTGCCTCACCAGCCTCACAGTGTGATAAATTGCAGTACGCTCTGAAGTTTGAGTCAAATTGAAATTTATTAATTATAGCAAGCAAGGGATAAGCAAACCAGCGCTGGGTGACAGGGAGTCTAGCTCCACCAACTGCCGCACCCACAGCCTGTTCCAGTCTGTTGTTTTATGTAGTCCCATTTCCTGCTGACATGTCTTCTTAGTTGTACTCTGCGCATGTCTCCTACTGTTGCTAGGTGGTCGCATTCTGCCTCCTGATGGTCTTTGGATGAAGGTTGGTAGTCTTCCTCAGGTGTCTTCTAGTTGACCTTTCCTTATTTGGTATTCCTGTTCTGATTTCTGGAACTTAAAGCTTATTGAGGAAGTACTTATTGAGCAAGAGCATATTTACGTATGGGTTTTATCTTAATCTAAGGACTTTATTTTCCTGTCATTGTGGTTTGTCCTTCTTAGTGAACAAAACATCCTTTAATTTACCACAACAATGAATAATTTCTTCCCAATACCTTATCTAAAACTACAGTCTTTCAGTTTAAAGACATTCCCCCATGTCATATCATTACATGCCCTAGTCAAAAGTCCTCTCCATCTCTCTACAGTACCCTTTAGGTACTGTAAGGCTGCTGAAAGGTCTCATTTCTCTTCCCCATGTAGAACAACCCCAAGTCAATCAGGCTGTCTTCATAAGAGAGATGCTCCAGACATCTGATCAACTCAGTGTCTCTCTTCTGGACTTTCTCCAACAGGTCCATCANCTTCTAGTTGACCTTTCCTTATTTGGTATTCCTGTTCCGATTTCTGGAACTTAAAGCTTATTGAGGAAGTACTTATTGAGCAAGAGCATATTTACGTATGGGTTTTATCTTAATCTAAGGACTTTATTTTCCTGTCATTGTGGTTTGTCCTTCTTAGTGAACAAAACATCCTTTAATTTACCACAACAATGAATAATTTCTTCCCAATATCTTATCTAAAACTACAGTCTTTCAGTTTAAAGACATTCCCCCATGTCATATCATTACATGCCCTAGTCAAAAGTCCTCTCCATCTCTCTACAGTACCCTTTAGGTACTGTAAGGCTGCTGAAAGGTCTCATTTCTCTTCCCCATGTAGAACAACCCCAAGTCAATCAGGCTGTCTTCATAAGAGAGATGCTCCAGACATCTGATCAACTCAGTGTCTCCCTTCTGGACTTTCTCCAACAGGTCCATCACCTCCTTATGTTGGGGGCCCCAGAGCTGGATGCAGTACTCCAGATGGTCTCATGAGCTTTGAAAACAGGAGGAGAATAACCTCCTTCAATCTGCTGCTGGATATACCTTGCTCACCATTTATTAAAACACCCATTAAAATTTTTGACATTTAATCCTTAGAAACAAATATAAATACAGCTATAAGAGTATTATTGCATTTTTAAAATTTACCTCCCTGACTTGGATGAATTCTCTTTGCAGATAAAAATCATGGGTATGTATATTTCTATGCTTAACAAAATTGAGATATTATCATGTGCTGGTTTGAAAGCAAAACCAGTGAGACTCTAAGTCAGAAATACAATTTAATAGGAAAAAGTAAAATACATGCAAGTAATACAAAGAAAACAAAAATCACTGACAGAGTTAGAATATAACCTGATACCCTACTAGTTAGGGTCGTGGCAGCAGTCCAGATGAGGTGGTCTTGCTGAAATTGTGATCCTGAAGACAGGTCTGGTAGCTCTTGTCCTTTGGAAACCAGTGGGTCAGGGCCCCTTGTTCTGTCCCAATTTCCACATTATATCCATGTGGGAATGCTTGACTCCTCCCCCTGGGTGGAGCATCTCACAATGGGATTATGTAATTCTATGAGTCATGTGGTGGATCCTCACAATGGGCTGATGTCATTGTATGAGTCATGGGGTGGGTCCTCACAATGGCCCATCAAACACAAAGGGCTCCCGGAGGGAGTTATCTATGACTCATAGGGTAAGGTGTTAATGGCCCATTAACAGGAGATAGTCCAGGGGAGGAGGCAAAGAAAAATACTGCCCCTCCTTTGTTTCAACAATTAATAAAGATAGAGATAGAATACAGACCCTCTGGCACATTTTACATTGTAACCTAGGACATATCACTACTAAATTTCTTAAATAGCAAACAAGAAATACCATAAAGTTCAATGAACACATCCTCCCTCTCAGAAAACTCCAGAGGAGTACACACAAGGATAGTATATGCAATGTACTTGCTAATAGCAAATCTATAGATTCTGAAGTTCCTAAAGGTGGTACAAGGGTCATACATCTAAGACTACTATTACAGTTTTTTGACCTCAGTTCTCTAGGAAAGGTGAATACCAAAATTAGTGTTGAAAGAGCAACTGAATGGAGTAAATCCAAAGCATTTCACAACATGAAATGAGATTATCATCTGCACATATAAAGATACAGAATCGCTTTAACTTATATTTTGATTCATGCTGCATAAACCTATTTTTCAGCTTTTATCAAATCCTGATTTTCAATAAAAACATTGTGTATCTAAGCTCCAAAACCTTCATTCTTATTAACTGAATCTTCAGGCACCTACTCTATTTAGCTGCTTTTCACCATCTTGCATATACTCTAAGCTATCTATTACAATATTTGCAAGCACCATAAGTCAACTGAATTTTCTTTTGAAGGCTTTCTTTTTCTCTTCTTTTTTAATGTGTTTTTTTTTTCTTTGCAAACATGTGCTACATAGTTTTTATCTCCATTTCACTGTCTCCAAAAACCAGGAGGAAAGAAGAACACACAACCATTTGGTTTTGGTAATATAAACGCTCAGCAGAAGTACTGCCACAGTGCTCCCAGCTGGCTCCAAACTGAAGGATCTTCTAACACTGCTTTCTTATATGTAGAGGATATGTACAAAATAGGCACAATGAAGTATAAGAAGTTGAAAGGGCAAAGAAGATTATACAGGAAGAGGTGAGAGAAGAAAATCCTCCAGGAGGGGAAGACTGGGAGTATTGGCTACACAGACTTTAGTAAAGCCTCTGAAGCCATTTCCCACAGCATTTTCCTCAACAAGCTGGCTGCTCAGAGCTTCAATTAGCATGCTCAACACTGAGTAAAAACCAGGCTGGTTGGGCTGGGTCATGGAGTGCTGGTGAAAGAGGTTGAATCCAGCCAGTAGTTGGTCACCAGTGGTGTTGCCCAAGGCCCAGTATTGGTTTCAGTCCTGTTTAAGATCTCTGTGAATGATCTCGACCAGGGGATCGAGTGTACCCTTGGTGAGTTTACAGACAAGGCAAGGTGTTGGGCAAAAGTGTTAATCTGCTGGAAGATAGAAAGGCTCTACAGAGGGATCTGGACAGACTGGATCAGTGGGACAAGGCCAGTGGTATGAGGTTAAATAAGGTGAAGTGCCAGGTCCTGCACTTTGATCTCAACAACCCATTGGATCTCAACAATCCAATTTTAGCTGTGTAGAACTTTTGAAGCTATGCAGACTCCTCAGTTATTCTAGTAGCTGGACTGACTAGTTCAATATACAGCTATCAGAAGTCACTAGAATTTTCCTCTCTATTTTCAGTTAATATTGGTTTGTCACAAGGTGTGTCTCCATTTCCAATGTCTCTATTCAGAATGGAGCCCTAAGTATTCTTTCTATAATTTGCTCAAATTCAAGTAGCTGCTATTAATGCCTTTATTGTATCCAAACCAAGTTATTCTCATGTCAAACAGATGGAGAAATATTCTCTAAACATTTGCTAAATTTCACTGCACTATGTATATACACTTCAGAAATACAGGAAAAAAATTTTTTTTGAAAATTTCCTTTCCTCAAACAGTACTGTGGTTAACTGTATTTTCTCCTCATTCTCAGAACATTAAAACACTGCACAACTATGGAAAGGCTGCATCCAATTTCAGTCCTGAAAATGAAGGAATTGTGCATTGGTCTCTTAATGGCTGATTAAAACCATGTCATCACTGTTCCTATAGAGATCCTTTATTTCCTGTTTTTCTTTCTGTCCTAGGAGATTACAATTATGCTGAATTGTATCCCCATTCACCTGTTTAGCTCAGAAATAAGTTCTGCACCTTTAAAACCAGATCCAAGAGCAAAGGCAGGGGGAAGCAGTTGCACACAGTTTGTGTGTACAGAAACTTCATTTTCACTCCCCCAGAATTCCTTTTCTCTCAATGCGTGTTGTCTGCAGCATGGATAGTGGGAGAGAGCTCTCCTTTACTTTCTGGTTAGTTTTTTTAGCTAGCTGAGGCAGAAAAATTCCCCAGACTGTGTTTTTTTTCTTTTTCTTGGAACTGTTCAGCCCTTCTCTGGACTGAAACCCCAGAAGAACATCGGGAGCTCACACCTGGAGCCCACCAGGACCTGGTACGCTGCATTTCCCAGCACCAGAGGAACTGATAAGGGACTGAGTGAGCCGAGCTACACCCCATGAAAAGGACTCTCTCTGAATTTACCATTTCTTCAGGCCAACAAGAAGTTCCATTGTGTAATAGTATTCATTTTCCCTTGTTTGTGAGTACTTTGCTTGTTAAATAAACATTTTTTTCACTTTTCTCAAAAGAAGTTTACCTCCCAAACTGATTGAGAGAAGGCCCACTTGAATTTGCTTTATAGAAAAGACCACTTCAGAAGTTTCCTCCCAAAATTTGCCCTAAACCAGGATACTCTGTCAAAAGTATTCCAAGCACTTCACCAGGAGTTCTAGACACAAGACACCTAGTGAATATAATATCTCCAGAGCCACTTCTTCACACCTGGATGACCAACAACAGTGTTTTGTTTAACTTCCACTACCAGCAGTAAGTATTGTTCCATGGCAAAAAGAAATACATAAATTGCAAATGGAATTGTCTTTGAGAAAAGCTGAAGTTCTTCATTCTCCCAGATGTGAGCAACTAATTGTAGATCATGTGAAGGACATGGTTTTCTTTAGAAGGCAATATTTAGCTCAGCTGTCTTCAAGACTGTATTACTGAGCCATCTTTCCATAAAGTATTAAAATCATAACGTTGTCTAGTTTCATTGTGGCCTCATGCCCTTGTATTCTCCAGATGTCAAGTATGGCAGAGGATACCAACTAATATAGTAGAGTAACCAAGATTCTGACATTACTTGCCAAAGTTTTCACAGCTGTCCAGGTAAAAAAGGATGTGTATCCCACAGATTTAGCAAAAACCAGGCACTCAAAACCAGGCAGAGTAGCAATAAAATGTGAGAGTAAAAGCCATACTCCTACTTCTGGACATGCTTTGATCAATTTCATGCAATTATATCTCCATCTCATGGCTGGCTGAAGCAGCTATTGTGACCTACTACTGACTCAAATAAAGGAGATGATCTATAAATAAAGGTATATACATCTATTTCTGATTTTGACAATTTCCTCCTTGAGACACTCCTTTGCTTTTCTCTAGGAGAGATAACTTTTTGTCTCTGAAAGGAAAAACTTAAAAGTACATAAAATAATCAGTTGTGTTCAAATTACTCCTTCCTCAGAGGTTCCTAGGCCAAATGTTCACAAGTCTTCCCAATGTAACGAAAGAGGAAAACTCCATTCAAGGAACAGGAGAAAATCTGTGCAGCTTTCTTTAGGGAATTGCAGCTAATCATGCACAAAAGAGCCACAATTCAATATTCTCTGTGAAATAGAGTTGGTCAGTTCCAAGATTAAGAGATTTGACAATGCCTTATATGAATAAAAGTAAGCAATAAATAAAGCAATAGTCTCAGCTAAACTGATGTTGTTGATGAATGTATGGGTAGATAATTGTTGATATTTTTTAGGAAAAAATAGTTCATTGCAGAAAGAAAAGATACATTAAATCAACAGTTTAGAAAGAACTGTACAGTAACCACAACTGAAAGAGAATTAGCATATACAGATACACTTGGCTGGCATTGCTTGGGTGGTGATAATATCATGCTTTCAATGGCTCATGTCTTACTGGAATTATTTGGTTTTAAGAATATAATTGTAATTGGTCTCATAATTAACTGATGTGCATTAGATCACTGTAAGCTTTTGTGTGTGGCACCTTCCCAAAAGTCTGTTCAGAAAACAGCATTAGGTTTGGGAAGGATACTTGAATAACCCATAATTAAAACAAAACTAGTTATTTTAGTAGGTTGTATTTTTTTAATTAAGTGTCAAGACATCTGGCTATATATAGAAGACAGTGAACATAAATGTGTTTAATGCTTGAAACAAAAAGGAGTATTGTTAAACATTAACACTGGATAACTGTGGAAGGAACTGTGCTACAACTTATCAAAAATTTCTCATATAGCAAAGACTTGATTGGCAAGTGCAATTTAGCTGATCTGTGCTGAGAAAATCTCCATTTGTGTTGGAACTTTTTACAGTTACGTGACTGGGATAAGGAAGAAAAATGTAACACATTAAACCTTTGAAAATTGGCACTGTGCATAAACTGAAAATTTTTTTTCTTACGTCTACCTAAAAGCCTAGAATAACAGAACCAATAGGATCTCAGCAAGATGGAGAAGTTGTATTTAGAGAAAAGAGTTAAAAAAACACTTGCATGTAACAATTGTCATTCCTAATCTCAAGCTGAAAAAGCAAATGAGCAACATTTTAGTACTGATTGCAGGCTTGTCCTGTGTTTTCCCTGTATGCAACATAAGCATGTATAAAACCTATAGAATTTTAGATTTTTGCAGCCAAAAACAAAGGGACTTAAGGAACCACTACAATATCAGGTAGATATATTCTTCAGACATATAAAGCAGATAAACTCATGGGAAGTTTATCAAGCTGTGATAGGAATAGGCATTCCCAAGAGAACACAACTTGTTAAAATGTACTCAGTAGTCTTGAAAATTCAAGCATGTCAAACTGGGCACACAGCAATACAAAATAACTGTATACGACTACAAAGGTGACTGTAGAACATTTGGGTAATTTTTTTTTCAGGGGAAAAAAAAACAAAAGAAAACGATATAAAATTCATTAGAACTGCAAAATACTGTATTGAAGAAGGAATCATCAGCTGCATGATTATAGGATAAGGAACAATATCCTAGGATGCAGCTGTTCAGGAAAGAGAAGCCATGAATGATAGTTAAACCTGAGATCAGTTGAAGTCAGTGTTGCCCCAGTGTTCTAACCAAGATAGATGCAACACTGGGAAAATAAACAGTACTGTATCTCATTAAATCCCCAGGTATAATACTTAGAATACTTTTAAATTTTAAGTATTTTAAGTAAGATAAACCTGTTCAAAAGCACTAATAGAATCATGTTTCCCAGAACTGCTGCTGAAAAAAAGACTGAAGTAGCCTTTTGCAGTGAAGACTGTGGTGCACATGCAGTGGGTAACATGTTCACATTCAGATATGTGCATGGCTGCTGAAGAGAGAAAAGGGAAAATACACATTCAGAGTGCACTATGGCAGATCATACAGACCTTCATGTACTGGCACCCAATACCTTTTTATCAAAGTAGTTCTAGAAATTGATAATAGTTCAAACTGATTTTCACACCAGGTAACAACAGAGTTGCGGTGAATAATCTTGAAAGAGACAAGTAGCTTGCTGACTGAATGGTATAGTCAACCTGAGTGTATCCATAATCATGTTTCAAAAACTCTACCTTTAATAATTAGTATTCCCAAAGTAATTTTAGCTGTGCACCAGCTAGGATGTTTACTCACCTACCTAAAATTTCAGTAGGTCAGGGCATTAGTTCATCTTCCAAAAGATTTTAAAACACTTGTAAGAAATTGGAGAATTAACATGCCAAATTTAAAGTGTTTCTTTACCATTCTTGTTAGTCATCCTCAGGAAAACAATGCATTGCAAATCAAAATTAAGATAATCATCCCCATGAAGCCACAAGATGTATTTACCTGAGATTTCTGTCTTTTAGATTTAATCCTGAAAAAAAAAAAATTAAAAAAAAATGAATAAGAGAGAATACAGCAGAAGCTGTAGAGAAAAGATCACTCATCAACAATATTGATACTGAGAAAAATGGCAAAAGAACTATATCAACTTCTGGGAAAGACAACCAAAGTTATTTGAACAGAACATTGGAAAACTTATGAAATATATTAAATGAGCCCTAGGGTTTTGTTGAGACCAATCTAAATAGAAGTCTGCTTAGTCATTTAGGGATAGACATGACAGTGTAGCTCTTTCCTTTTCCTTTTCTAACAGGGGAATAATATTTCTAAAGGTCAAAATGTACTATAATTCTACTTTTCATGCAGAAAGGAAAGGTAACCAGTCTTCTAGCAGTTCCCAAACACAGCCTTTTTTTTTTTTTTTTTCTCCCCAGAAGTTAACTATGTGCTTTATCTGGTTAACAGAAGAGACAGACTATAGCAAAGGTCAATAAATGTGAGGGTGTTGAAAGATGAGCAGAGTAGTGTAGCCCTGTAGCCCACAAGGGATGGCAATCACACTGCCAGTAAGAGACTCCAAGCCTTTTGTCAGGCTCATGTCCCTCAGGTAGTGTCAGGACTCACTTGGATTCACCTCAGCCTGTCTGTAGGCAAGTCTTTGCTTTTCTATCTGCAACAGCAGTCATCAAAGCACTGCTTGATTAATTTACCCCTCTTTACGTCTAGCTTTTTCTTGGCTTTATGAATTATGTTATGGCTATTGTTGCATGTACAACTAACTATAGTAACAAGTGTTGGGGCAGCTCTAGTGAGCCATGGGCTGGGGCTCGAACATGGTTCCACAGCCTAAATTTTCCCAAAACATTTGCACCATTTGTCCTTTTACCATCAGGCAGGTGCTAAACCACACAATTGCACCAAAATCTGGCCCTGAGCCCAGGCTGCAAAAGCCATGGAAGGTGAAGACAAGAGGTTGTGCTCAGGGTGTGACAATAGCTTAATTGAACTGTGTAGAATGCAATCTCTATTATGACCCTGGAATCTAATGCAAGGTAGATAAACACAAGAGACTCAATGGCTGTTAACAAGCCATCAATGGTTCTTCACTGCTCATTAAAGGAATGCAATCATGGGAGTTGGCAAAAACAGTTTTCAGGGTAACAAACCTCCCAAAAGTACTCGGCATCTATGTAAGACACTCACTTTGCTCCTGGGGAATGAGTCTGGATACTGATGGCTCACCTCTAATGATAATCTTTGCAGTTGTAGGGAGAAAGAGAAGTACACTTACTGCCTGCCACAAGGTTCATATTACTATATTGTTGGGAGTTAGGATATTTTCCTTTTTTTTTCTTTTTTTTTTTTCTTTCAATTGTTGCCTAAGAGATGGGAAGAATCAATACTTTCGAGACAAAAGTGGCAAAAGTGGGGGGAACGGGTGCAGCTGGCTGCACTATTTTGGCTGGGGGGTTTTCTCTTAGGAAGGACAGAGATAACACAAGATTTTGGCTGAGTGGGGGGGCAGAGGGCTGGGCTCGGTTCCTCTCTGTAGGAGAGGAGGGGAGAGGGAGGAGGACATGGTGCTGTTGCACCATCTAGGTGAGGAGGAGATGTTGTTGCTGTGGGGAGAATTCTCTCCCACTGTGGTTTTCAGCCCTTTTACTGCTTCTGTGAGTGAAGCTTTGGTCGTAAGAGCAGCCATTGAACTGGGTATTTATTGATCCCCTGATCTCACTGGAAAGGATCGTCACCATCTACTTGGGTGCCCCAGGGGAGAACCTGGGACCCTGACCCCCTCCCAGGGGGAGTCTCCCAGCTTTTTGCGGGAATGTGGCTGCTGCTGCACAGCCCTGCTGTTTTCTGCTGCTGCTTCAGGTTTTTCGCTACACTTCACCCAATGTTCCATGTCCATTTAATCCCTCGCAGTTCCTGCTATGGCTGTGGAGCTCCTGCTACATTTTATTTGCCCCCCTAGGATCTACTCCTCTCTGCCGTTCCAGCCTCTGCTCTGATATTCCTGCTACAACATGTTTCACCACACGGAGGGGCACTGGGACCAGCTGCCCCTGGGGATTTGTAACAGAAGCCACTTTCCCATCTCTTCTGCTGGTGCACCCGCCAGTGTCCATGTGAGATGGCTGACCTCACGCCACAACGCCCCCTGCGGCCGTGGGGGAATCATTGCACGGGCCCTGCCTGCCAGGAGCCGCCAGTGCCCCTGCCGGCTGTGACCGTAACTGCAGCAGGGAAAGCGCCTGCGGCGGAGACAAGGCTGTGCTGTTCCTGAGTTTGTTCGTTGTTGCTGCTGTTGTTGTTTGTTTGCCATGTTATACGTATATAGATACTAGATACTATAGACTGTTATTTCTTTTCTCATAATCTTTGCCTGAAAGCCCCTGAATTTCAAAGCTATAATAATGTGGAGGGAAGGGGGTCACATTTTCCATTCGAAGGGATGTTCATGCCTTCTTTGGCAGGCACCTGTCTTTCAAACCAAGATATACATATGGGCTTTTTTTTCTGAGAAATATATAGAATCCAAGCCTGTACAACATGGAGATGTATTGTTTATAGTAGAGTAGAAATCCACTAGTAGCTTTCTATTCTAATTTTCACTAAACATTGTTCCCATTTCAGTCACATTTTACTACATTACTTATTTTCCCTCTTTGATACTTTCAATAATTATTTCTGAGAGAAAATACCAGAAGGAGGTTGTAAAAAGCTAGATGAAAACTCAGCAATACTTTATCACAACTATTCTTCAAAAAAAATTCAGAGACAAAATCTTAGACTGAAGATTGAAATGTCATATTCAAAGCCTCTTCAGTCCTGTGATGTCATGCAGTAACTGAGAAATATCAATATTTTTGCTTATAATACTCTGTTGTGCCTCACAGTTTTGGTAGATAGGTGAGGTACTTAGCTAAAGAAGTGGAGCTAAAGAAGTACTTAGCTAAAGAAGGACTTAAGTAATCATGATGACTGTACAAATATCAATTCCATTGATAATTTTGCTTTGAACAACTAGCTGAACAGTTTGTTCTTGTTCATCTTTAAAACTTAAAGAAAAACTCTGCATAAGGTACATGAAATTTTCCTTCTGAGAAATATGCAAAGACTCATAAATTAATCATTCTTTCTCTTTTTTTCTTGGCATATATAGTCCAACCAATTCTCTCATTGAAACATGAAAATAGTGGAAGCAGAACATCTCTCAGCTGTTACAATAGAGAATAGCTAATCAAAACTTAATATGTTGTCATTAGCAAAGAGATGGAAAAAATATAAATATTTGTTCAGTAAATCACTGCTCTTGACATAATGAGACATTCAAGACATTGCAGCAGAGATAATTGTGAAAAAGCTGTTATTTTTAAAATGTTTTTTCTAGTCTGCACTTCCCCTCTCAAAAAAGTGACTGTTTCCTTTTTCTAGCACTGTCACAAAATGTTGTAAAGTACCTTGAGACAAAATTCGTAAGAGCTCATGTTTAGGAGTTTCTTCACTGAAATGTAGTATTTCTATTTTAGTTACTATTGCATACACAAATTTTCTCAATAAAACAAATTACTTCCTGAAAGCTGTGTTTGATATAGTGCAAATCAGAAATGGAGAACATTATCAGAAGTACATGATCAAAAGAATACTTATATTGAAGTAAATTATTTACTTGATATGAGATATGACTGTTTCTTACTATTCATATAGTTGATGAAGTGTTCTGTACTTTCATCATCATTCTTGAAGCATTTAGGCTTTAAAAAAAGCTCTGTTCACAGAATTTTTTCTGAAAAAGTAGGTAAAAGCATTCTATGTAAACTAAAGTCTGTATATAGTAAGTAGAGAAGAGAAAAAAATTCAGTTGATGTAAAAATTATAAGGAGCTTGGGGAGACTAATACAGTAGCTGCTCCTTGAAGAAAACCATAATATTTTTACCCTACACAGACATTGTAGTTTGCTTTTATTACATCTTACTGTTACTAAATAAAAAATTGTAGGTTTTTAATATATTAAATATTCAATGCATTGGTCATAGATGAACATTCATCCCCAAAACTCTTCTTCTGTTTTTTTGGACTAAAAATCTTTACAAATCACACAATTTATCAAATAGACAAATCCTTTCCTAATTTCAATTCTTCAAAGTTCTTCCTTTAAAGAATAATGTTGTTTGTAATTTACATCAGCTAAACCTCTGGTGTATGACATTTATCCAAGAAAGGAAATGGGATCAGAATCTCACAGACTGGAAGGGACCTCCAGAAGTCTTGTTGTCCAAGACATTGCTAAAAGTCAGACTAGTCAGAGCAAGTGGCTCAGGGCTATGTTCAGTTGAATTTTACAGATCTTAAAACCTCCTGAGGTACCTGATCCAGTGTTTGAGCATTCTTATGGTAAAAAATTACTCATGTCAAGCAGGTATAACCTCCTTTTGCAACCTGTGTTTTTGGTATCTAATTTTGGTATTCTACTGTGAACATCCACAAGATGTCAAGACATGAGACACTGCTATAATTAACCTCTAAGAGGAATAGCAGGTGGAAGATGTCAGTCTTGTGTTTGTGCATTTCAGTGAACCTGGACACTGCCTGCCTCTACTCTCTTTCCTCCCTGTTTCAAAATTCTCCTTTACCAAAATTTCACCCTATAAATTCTGTATCCATCCAAAAATTAACTATCACTTTGGTCTAAGTTTCAAAAATTGACTGTTCACAGCATTGACTTTGAATAAGTTAAACATTTTATCCTTCATGCATGGAGTATCTAAAAGGACATGATCAGAGGGTGTTAGACTCCTGTACCGCCTCTCACTTGAATTTGTGGGTATCTGTCAATTATAATGCTATACCACTCTAATGGTGAATTACTCACTGGAGGAGAAGTGTGCACATTACAAAGCTGGAAGAGGTCACAGACTGTTGCCCATGTCTTTTCCTGCTTCTGGTATAGACTTTCATGAGCTTTAGCTAACGATTTCATTGCAGAGATGCGTACTTGGGATCTGCTTTTGGAAACTTCTGTTAGAGGGCAGCAAGAATGAAGTTGCATTTCAAGGAATGACAAGGCTGGAGCCAACTATGACAGCACAGGCAAATGCCCTCACTGTTTGAGGGCAGTGACTCATTATCTTGCATCCTCTGAGCAGGATAAGCAGTGTCAAACAGCGATAGCAACAGGTTCCAGTGACAGTCTTGTGGTCTTCAACCAAAGACAAGGCGAACAAGTCGGGACTGAGGTTAATCCATGAAAGTTCAGTGACTGCTCAGGGAGGGCTTGAGACAGGATCAGACCCTGGCACAACCACAGCATGATTCAGGCCATGCCTTATTTATCCTGACCTGAACTGAGACATAGCCTTTTCATGGATTACTTTTTTAAAAGAGACCAGTCATCCATCCTCTTAAAGTCTGATCTTTATCTTTGAGCAGAAATCAAATGGATGGAGGGATAGGTTTTGCGTGGAATGAATATTTATGAGAACATCTTCATTTGTATTGGTGCTTTCTGGTAATAAATAGTTCATATTACTTTTATTTTCATTTCTTGTCTTTTAACACACTTGTAGATCCTTGTAAACATTTTACGTTCTGTAAATCATACTATGGCACAAGCTAAGTCCAGTATAGGAGATAAGAGACAACTAACCATTGCCCAACATGGGGGATTAGATGCTGGAAAATAGTATTGTGGAAAGGGACCTGGGGATCCTGGTCAACAGAAAGTTGAATCTGAGTCAGCAGTGCCCTGGCAGCCAGGAGGGCCAACGCTATCCTGGGGAGCATCAGGCACAGCATTACCAGCTGGGCAAGGGAGGGAATTGTCCTGCTCTGCTTTGCTCTGGAGTGGCCTTACCTCGAGTGCTGGGGACAGTTTTGGGTGCCACAATATAAGAAAGACATTGAGCTCTTAGTGTCCAAAGGAGGTTACAAAGATGGTGAAGGGGCTGGAGGGGAAGCCATACAAGAAGCAGCTGAGATCACTTGTTCTGTTCAGCCTGGAGAAGAGGAGAGATCTCAAGGCAGTCTACGACTTCCTCATGAGGGGAAGAGCAGGGGGAAACACTGAACTCCTCTCTGTGTTGACCAGTAAAAGGAGCTGAGGGAATGGGCTGAAGGTATGTCAGGGAAGGTTTAGGTTGGATTTTAAGAAGAAGTTCTTCACCCAGAGAGTATTTGGGCACTGGAATAGGCTCCCCAGGGCAGTGGTCACAGCCCCAAGCCTGACAGAGTTCAAGAAGCATTTGGACAATGCTCTCAAGCACATGATGTTACACTTGGGTTGTCCTGTGAAGGTCCAGAAGTTGGTCTCAGTGATCCTTGTGGGTGCCTTGCAAATCAGCATAGTCTGTGATTCTGTAATAAAGCTGTCCATCTCCCAAACACACCATTTCTTGTCATAGTAAGACACATTATATCTGACCTTATTGTCCTTGGCATTTCTCACAACCCAAGTCCACCAACAAATTAGGCCGTAACACAGTTTTTTAGATATAATTAGTGACAGAATATTGAATTCATATCTAAGAGGACTCGAAATCAGCTAATAGCAGTAAGAGCTTGTCTGTGAAGGGTGCTGAATGGAGCCTCTCCTTGACCTGAGATTTCAGCTCTATAGAACATTTTTATAAAGACAGATCCTCAGTATTGCACAAAGCCCTACTAAAACAGATGAGCCTCAGCCCTCCAATCCATACAGAGCTCAAGTCTTTTCCTCTTGCCAGAGGGAACAAAAGCAGAGTCCCACAAGATTGAGAAAATTCACACTTCTAGTGTTAGTAAGTATAAAATGTATCATTGTTCCCTTTTCACATGTAGATGGTAAACTTACATTTTCACATCTTTTTAAACCAAACTTTTTTTTTTTTAAGAAAAGTAGATGAAGAGGAAAATGTTTTCCTGTTAGCAGCTGCAAGTTAAATTCAGCTTGAAAAACTATACCTGCTGCTATACTAAAGGGAATAAATATTTAGCTCACAGGGATTGAATAACAACAGGTAATACAACATCCTATTAGGGAGCAAGCAATACAAGACGAGAGATGAAAGTAAAACACACCACACCTAAAGTTTAGGTTTAGTAATAAACTTAGAACAAGCTGGACCTTTGTAACTGAGCCAACACACCAAAATATCATGACAGAGCTTGTGGAACTAGGTTCATCACTTATAACTGAAAAAAAGCCTTCTAAAAATGTACATCTCCAATCTTATTAGACAGAAACAAATAATGGAATTGAAAATCATCCTGCTGTGACCTCATATGCTATGTCTTGTCATTTATCCTCACAGATCACTGGATTTCCTGAATATTCTCCTTTCTTTTCATAGTCTGACTACACCAAGATCCTACTCTTCAGTCCAAAGTCTCTCCCACAACTAGTTACATTGTGGGCTATTGATCAGATCTTCCAGCTGGCTCTGCACAAAACATATGAGCAGTTCAACTCACCCAAAAATAGAACATTCTTTGTTCAAATTGCAAGCAAAATTTAAATATTAGACCATAACATTATGGAGAAGGAAAAGAGGGAGGTTAAAGCAACAGGTTAAAAGAAACATTTTGGTTGGCTTTTTTTTTAGCTAAAAATAACTTTTGTAATTTGAAAATACTTTTAACAGGAAATACAGGCTAAGTCTAAAGCTAATATAAGTGTCTGCAGTTTTTCCCTCATAAAAGTAATTTTTAACATTAGTTTATATTATCTCCCTCTATTATTATCTCTAAAGAAAAACATGAAACAATAGTGTCCCTAAGCATTAGACAATCTAAGCAGGCATATTCATTCTTTTAAGGCATGTTTTATAAAAACTGAGTAAGCCTGTTTTTCAGTAGCAAAAGTCATTTCTACTCAAAGTAGAACTTATTCTATCTAAGGAATTAATTTCAGACTATTTATAAGGATGATTTTTTTTTCAAAAATAGATTTTGCAGTTACAATAATTGAGCAGTAACAGTAGCAAATAACATGTACGCGTGATAGTCAACCATCACAAAGCAATGAGTGCATTTAACAAAAAAAAAAATGGCCAGGAAGAAGCTACTGTCTCCTCAAGGTATTTAGCAGCCATTACAGATATAGCTTCACATGAGGAAATTTCGCATCTTTTTATATCTACCTCTTTATCTCAGAAATTTTATAAGTATAAATATATGACATATACATCTTATTTTAGAATAACTATTGAATAAAAATTTTTAGACAAATAAGTAATTTTAAAGATTAATGGAATGCAGTGGGAAAAAAAAAAACATTAAAATCTAAGTAGGAACATGGTAGGTTAGATGTTGGTTAACAGAATTGCTACCTTGGACTTCCAGAGGATGGACTGAGAGACATTCCTGAAAAGCAAAGGAGTCCAGAAAAGCTGAATATTCTTCATGGAGGAAATCTTAAAGTCACAGGAGCAGGTATTCTCAATGTGCTGAGAAACAAGCTAGCAGGAAAAAAAAACATCCTGGATCCACAGAGTTTTGGCTGGAACACAGCAATAAAAGAGAGTTTACCACCTCTGGAAGAAGGGACAAGCAAGGACTACAAGGACAACAAGGATTTTATGAAAGGATCCTTCTGACTTCCCATGCATAGTTCACTTTAGGGGATTACTTGGATCATTTCTTATTTTGCCCTCTGATTTCCACTAGCCACTTCTAAGACACCCAGTCTTGGTAATCACTTATATTGTTCTTAATTTTTAATCCCTAAGAAAGATAAGTCCATTTCTGTCAGAAACTAAATAATAATAAAAAACATATAAGAAAGTATTAAGTTAGAATATATGATACAAATTTAGCTGAAATTAATTTAGTGAAAATTTGTCTTATCACTTACAAGCTGGCACCAGTGTACACTACCACACACACACATAGACAAAATTTTCAGGATATTATAAATATGTAGATTGCGATACTGAGATCAACAGGGAACACAGAAAAGAAAAACTAAACAATTAGGTGTTAGGCCAATTAGATGTTACTGAACATAATCAATTTAAACCAACTTTTAAAATACATCATTATTTCATTATTAAAATACATTTAAAACGGAACTTAAATTTTCACTCCCACATAACATGACTGAAATGGTCCACACAGAAATTGCAGTACATATGTTTTGCCTAATTGTGATTCAGACAAGACTGTGACTTTTTCTCCCACCACCCATTGTAAGACATAGTGTCAGACTGCCTAAAGTAAAAAAAAGTGGAAGATTGATGGTTTGCTGAATTTATCTGTATTTCACCCTATCCTCCTGTTACTTTCTGCATAAGAACAGGCTCAAGGACACTACCCTTTAGAATCTCCTTTTGAGCACTGAAATGATACATTTTTTGAATAATGCAGTTACCTCAAAAAAGACTAAGAAGACTTGCCTCTCTCTGGACTAAAGAAGGAATAATTACTTTGAATAAAAAGAGGGCAAGGGTAAATTGATGAAAAGGTCTTAGGCTACATCAGAACACATCACTGGGAAAAAGAAGATGGTGCTAGGAGTTGGCCTGGACTGGCTGTACAAATAATCTGGGCATTAAAACATGCAGAAAGCAAAGGAAATTTTGTTTGATGAAATCAGAATAAGCAGGGTAGAAACTATACCAATGAACAATTCAATGAGAAATTAAAAGGAAAGTTTGTGTGGAATGGAGGAGAAGGGAAATATGTCAAATATGATCAAACTAGCCTATGTGAGTAAAACATCAGACAAGAAGTAGGAGGAAGCAAAATGAGATATCCAAAGTCTGAAAATTACTGAGGCAAGAAGGATGAGCCTGGGGTAAGAACTACAGATGAAAAGAGACTACATGGAAACCATTTGGAAAAAGAGCATATCAAGGTTACATAGGAAGAATCTTACATTTGATACTTCTTTCTCATACTTAAAGTAAAAAAATTTCCAAACAAACAAAAAACCCCACAGAAACAGAAACTCAAAAAAAACCCAAAAACAAACCACCAAACAAAAAAAAAAAAACAAAAAACTCAACAAACTAAAAGTCTCTGTGACTTCATGAACTCAAATGGCAGCATTTTGCACATTTAGTCCCCTATTTCAGCAGTGAAGGAGTTTTTAGGTATGATAGAGGGAAGGACATTGGGTGGAACAGCAAACTGGAAACCAAGCACTTTTTAAAGACTTTCTAATAAATGAAAAAATTAGAATCTCAGCCTTAGTTCATTACTTTTAAAATGCAAGCTATATTTATAAACACAAATACAAACCTGTGTGTCATGTTTTAAACCCAGCTAGCAGTCAAGCACCACACAGCTGCTCACTCACTTCCCCTCCACTGGTTCAATGAGGAAGGGAATTGGAGGAGAAAAAGTGGAAAAACTCATGGATTTAGATAAAGATAGTTTAATAGAGTAAGCAAAAGCCATACACACAAATAAAGTAAAACAAGGGATTCATTCCCTACTTCCCAGAGGCAGGCAGGTATTCAGCCATCACCCAAGGACTCTGTCCCAGGCAGCAGTTAATTGAGAAGACAAATGCCATAATGACGACTAATTTCCCATTGCTTTTTCTTCCCTGAGGTTTATATGCAGAGTATGATTCCATACTGTATAGAATATCCTTTCGATCCTTTGGAGTCAGCTGTCCCGCTATGTCCTCTCCCATCTTTCTGTACATCCCAGCCTCTACAGTGGGAGGGCAATACAAGAAGCAAAAAAGGCTGTGGCTCTATGTAAGCCCTGCTCAGCAGAAAAAAAAAAAAAAATCTCTGTATTATACACACTGTTTCCAGCACAAATCCAAAATATAGTCTAATATGAGCTTCCATGAAGAATATTAAATCTACTCCAAAACTATTGTGTTTTGTCGTGATTTACTGTGAAATGCATACCAGAAAGTAAAATAATTCACCTTGGCTTTCAGGTCGTTACACTAAAGCATTTAGTCTTTTCAGTTTTGCTTCTGTTTCTAGCTATATAATCATTTCCCAAGTTTCTTTCTGATTTACTGTCACAGTTAGTTTAGAGGTAGGTGGATGAGTTCATCTGCACCATTTTCCCCTTCCAACTGCTCCTGATAGCTCTCAATGTTCCCATTAAACTTGATGCTTAGTCAGCTGTTCACTGTCTTCATATGACTCTTTTTTGCATTCATTCTCTTCACCCAGCAAGGTGGCAAAACATGGCACAAGTGCAGCTGATGTACAAAGTGCTGATAGAGGCAGCTCCCTTCCTGAACATCCTAACTGTGAACATATGGTTTAACATTACTAGCTTGCTACCAAAGTGGCTGGAGATAAAAATGATTACAGCTTATTTAGCCTATATTTAAATTTTTGTCCTGGAGAATGAACAGAAGCTACATCTTGATTTCTCCTATTAACAATAAGAGAAGTTGCAGCTGCTTCTATTTTTACAGCCGAAAAACCTATTATGATAATTTAACAGGATATTCCACATAAAACAGAAAGTATTCAACTAGTAATACTTTTGCAGCTTCTAATTGAGTTAGAATATATTGTTTATGAAAAACTAGACAATTTAAAGAACATGTCAGCTTATAAATGTCTATTCACATTTTAATTAGCATCTATGGATGCCTGCTCTGTGTGAACTAGAACTTCGATCCATGCGGTAAAAATAGTCTTCCTAGCTGAGAAGTTGAATAGGACCATGCAGAGAGTATCTATATTAAAAAGATCTTTACAACTGGAACAGTGGGGTTTCTTTGCCTTTTATCAGTGTTTAATCTCAGAAGTCTATTAGGGGGCTAGCAGGGTAAAACATAATGCTTGTGAAACACCGTGAAAACAGGTTAATGATCTAGTAACTTTTCTTGGCTTTAAAATTTATCCCCTCAGACAATAACTCAATGTATCATGGAGAGCCCCCCATACTGCCCAGTTTAATTCTCACAGTCATTAGTGTACTGTGGATCAAGGGGATGATTGAAAAGAAAAATGCCTCAGCCACAGGCACTCACCTGGGGACAAACCTTCCCTGAAGGAGAAGAACAATTTTTCAAGTTTCTTTGGAGAGATGATAGCGTACGAGGCATGCAGGGTAGAGCTGGTGGCTTCATACCAGCCTGAGCTGGTGCACTCATAGAAGGCTAATAGCCTTGAAAGGATGCAGATTTCTCAGATTTATCTAATTCCATAGAGTTTGTTTTAAGATTTTATTGAGACAGCTATTTTCAACAATACCTTTAGAGAGCTATTTTTCCATGTTCTGATGTTAATTTATAATTACTGTTCAGTGCTCAAAAACTGTATGCTTTTATAACCAAAAAAACCTAAACAAACAAACATTAGAATAGTTTATGACTTTGTGATTGTGTGATTGTAACCTGCTGCCAAAAAACAAAACAAAACAAACAAATGAACAAACAAAAAAGACCAAACCCAAACAAAAAACCACACACACACACACACAAACAAAACAAAAAATACCAACCAACCAACCAACCAACCAACCAACCAACCAACCAAACCAGCCGAACAACCAAACAAAAAAAAAACCTACACCACTGAAAACCAAAAGACCAAAACCAATATTTCTTTTTAGTGGCTAGTGTCTGAAACATTTTACACAATAATATTAAAATAAAAAGATCTTTCTTAAATTATGTTTTCAGAGAGATAGAAAGAAAATCACATTCTCATCCAAAAAAGCCATGTGGAATTAACTTCAAAACTACTATATTTCTATGGAGTCTTGAGAAATAGAATGCTGAAAAATTTGCGAAGGGTATCAACATGGGACATCAGTGGAGCATATGAAACAAACAAATATCATAAAACAAGAAAAGATGAAACCATGTATGGGATTTCTTTAGTTTTACCATTTAATGCACTGTATAAAACCATTTAAAGGTTATAGCAGTGAAAATGGGATAAGACTGTGCCTGGAACAAAAGCAAGATTTGAAAATATATGCTCCAATCTTGTTTGAAAACTCAGACGTTGGAAAAATCAGAGGAGCTACTTTGGCTTCACAGCAGCTAACTTCAATAAACACATACTTTTTCTCCTGTGTAACTTTCTGGTTCGTTCCTGTGGAAAATAAAGAAGGGATTTAGCTATAAATACTTTTACTGAGCAGTAAATATAGATTTTTGGGTCATTTTATTAGGGTTTGAGTCAACATTTTTTATCTCCTATGAGTAAAGAAAAGATTATGTACTGCATTTTCATAGCTGGTGTATTGCTTTGCAGAACGATTTCTATTTCAACTGCTGCATGTTTATTTGAAAGGATTTTATTCTCAGAACTGACCATTATCTGTTCAGTTTGGTTTTGGGATCAGTCAGTTTGCACTCCTAGCTAGAGACGGTTGTACTAAGTGGATACCATTTAGTACAGGCTCCCATCAGTTTCAATCCAAGAAAAGACTTTAGTGTTGTCTCCTAGGACAGTCTTGGTACTCAACTTTTTCTAACAAGTCACATTAATGCAGAGAACTGTAGTAAGGTGAAAAGTAAACATTTATGACTGAAATTCTACAATTTTTCTCCCCCAAAATTTTGGGAGAAGTACATAAAGCATAAAAGATAGAAGCAATAGTTGTTTCCAGTCCTGTAGAAGAGAATAACAAGGAGTGGAATGAAATGGAATGGAATAGTTTCATTTGGAAGGATCCTAAAAGTGATCATTTAGTCCAATTGCCTGACCATTTTAGGGCTGACTAAAAGCTAGAGCATGTTATAAAAGGCATTATCCAATTGCCAGTTCAATACTCACAGGCTTGGTAAAAAAATGCTTTCTGATGTTCAGTCAAAACCTTGCCTGGTGCACCATTGAACTATTTGCACACATGCTCTCACTGGATATGAGGGAGAAAAGAACAGCACATCCATCTCTGCATCCCATCCTCAGTAAGATGTAGAGAGCAATAAGGTCACGCCTCAGCTTCCTTTTCTCCAAACTGAGTGAATCCAATCTTCAACTGCTCCCCAAAGGACATTTCTTCCAGCCCTTTCACCAGCTTTGTTCTTCTATTCCAGACCTTTACATCCGCCAGAAATGTTGGAGCCCAGAACCACATAGAGTACTCTAGATGTCTCCTCCCACATTCCCACACAACCCCAGCCTCCTCACCAGTGCAGCAGCATGGGAAAAAAAAAAAAGTACTTTCTGTTGTGCAAGCACTGTTAAGCAATATCTAAAAAATCCCTGAATTATCAATACTGTTCCCAACACAAATCCAAAACATAGCCCCATAGCTGCCACTCTGAAGAAAATTAATTCTATTGCAGTCAAAAATCAGCATACAACTTCATTAGATGCATCTATGTTTTGGCCGTGCCTGACATGATTTTTAAGAATTTACTTCCTTTCCTTCAGCGTTTCAGAAAAAAAAACAAATCAATTTAAGCAAAAATAGAAAAAAAAAAAAACCAAAACCAAACCAAAACCCACAAAAAAAGCCTGACGAATAGCATTTCCTTTCCCCCAGATTCACCACAACATTTAAATGCTTCCTCAACCTGAATTTCCTTTTTCCTTTTAACCTGAGCATAAAAATAAAAAAAGAATACCAGAAAATATAAAACCCAGAAACAATGCAAAACTGAGATAAAAAGATTCCATAAAGAAAAGAACCATCTGTTACACATGCACAGTTCACTCTGACCATTAGAACATGTGTTGCCTCCCAAGACTTGAATGACCTCTTCAGGCATTTACATGCTCCATGGAGCTCTAAGAAAATAATAATTCTATTCCTCAGAAAGATTTTACAAAAAGCACAATCACAGATTAAACAAGCAAATAGGGAAAAACTTATTTTCCCAATCTACTGCCATTGGTAAAAGAGATCTTGGGTTTGGTGTTGGCTTCTTTTTTTTATTTCCCCTTGACTCATATATAGATATATAACTGACATATAGATACCAGGTTCTGCTCACTGAATGGCACCTATATGAAAAGAGATATAAAGAAAATAATATTATTTTGCACATGGGGACAGATATACTTCAAATGCATTGCCAGTTTCAACAGAAGCAATACATTCTGTTGCTAAAATATTTGGGGATTTTTTTTTCTTTAAAAAATTACTGCCTCTATTGAGACTACAATTTACTGTAAAATGCCTACAGCTACTGAGGAATATAGTGTTATCTAAGTGTTGTATTACAGTGAAGTTTCTTTCAAATTTTGATGCTCTTGGGTTTCACACTAGCCAGAAGGCAATTTCAGTGCAGAGCAGCAGATCACACAATGTGATTCTACTTCTAGATCTAATATCACCTGGTAATAAAAGCCCACACCATACAGTTTCTTTACAAGATTCTTAACTGATAGATGCCAAGCCTTCTCATATGGCAAAATGATCCATGGAATGTAGTTTGTATGACAGTATTTGACCAATGTTAAGCTAGTAAAATTGATAAAATTCTCTGTTATGTCCAAAGACCATTCTATTTAATGAAAATGGTCTAGGTTTCCCTAATGGAAGCTTTTATGTGAAAACGAACATTTTTAATGCAACCCCTAAATTCTAAATTATGGGTACCAGCTCTGACAAAAACACCTCTCTGTGGCCTCAGCAGGCAATTATTACCACATTTAACTTTAAACTTCTGAGATTTAGTATCAGTGTAAAAAGTGCCAGTGTTAACCAAGATACTTATAAGTAGCCCACATTGCTAAAATATGAGATAGTCTGAGAACAGTAAAATAATTATAGCTTGCTCTATAAGGGAATGTGACAAGTTTCATGCATCTGTTATTCCTCACAGTGGTAATCTGGAATAGTACCTTGTTATATATGTTCTTTATTCCATCCCTCTCCTTATTTCACTCCCTGTGCAATGGCAAAGTAGATGATGAACTTGCTCTGCATACTGGCATATAGAACCTCTTCCCCCTACCCTTTACTCATGTCTACCCTATGCTTCACTCTTTAGCTATTAAAAGGGTATTATTTTTCCATGTTTACTGTTACTTTCTGACTGATTAAAAGATACTGCCTTTAGTACAACCAGGTCAAATGCTTTATTAGGAATAGTGATTGGCCAAAACTAAAGATCTATGTGTTACAGCAGTTATCAATAAGTAGTAAAATGAGTATCCTTTTAGAATATACGATGTCTTCATAGATTATTCTAGGAAAAAACCCTAACAATGTGTTTATAAAAGCATACTGAAGCTAGAGGGAAGTCATTAAAGAGCAGCTAATTACTTTAAGTTTGAGCTTTCTATTCAGAACTGGTATGGCTTTCTTAATACACAAAATATTTAAAGCTTTCATTGTTTATTCATGCTATAGGAAGATCCTTCAGTCTTCTTAGGATTCATAAAAGGCTGCTTGTTAAACAAGAAGCAATAACCTACTGATCTCTAAAGAGGGAGAGGATACACAGGCTGTCACTAAACACATCAAAAAGAAGTTAAATCCACAAGCTAATTAAATAACTCTCTACAGATGAACAGAGGCAGACTAAAATATGCTTCAGAAGAATGTCTCTATGTAGTGCATTCATTACTTCCATGTATTTGTTACCTGAATAAATATAACATTCTTCAGACTCCGTCTGACTAATGAAATTGCATGCGACGAACTGAGTCAATTATCCTTGCTCCATACTAACCCTGCGAATATTCCCAGGAAAATATCTGAGGTTTCCATTCAGTGCCAGAGTACCACACAAAAAATGTTGTTAGAATAGCTGGCTTTGGATTGCTGTCAGAAGTACTTTGACAAATCAAAACATTAATCCTACTTATTGCTTTTCAGTCTCAGGCACAACATTTCACCTCTGGATAAAGTTTTGATCCATATTTTTTTAAAAATCCGTTGATGCAAATTTGTTTAATGTGCAGTCATAAAGGTTTTCCATTTGATCATTTGTTCTTTTAATAGAAACTTTTTTCTACTAGAGAAACTCTAGAACACAAGGTTGCCATTGCATCAAAGGCTTTGGGTCATGACTCTGCTAGCGAAAAGGTTTTTTAAAATTGTATTTTTTTCCTCAGAAAATATAATACTTACATGTACCTAAAGGAGTCCAAAAGCTGGACCTTCAAAGGAAATACAGTGCATCTTTGGAGTGGTGGTAGTGTTACAAAAATCTTCAGATTTAGTATTACAATACTTGGAGAAGTGTCACTGCGATTTACTTTCAGCACACATCCTACATTTTTTTTTTCAGAGAAATGGACACTTTGGAAGAGAAGAAAAAATATTATAAATGCAGGTAGATCTTTTTTGTTGGTGGCAATGTTTTTTTTTGGTTGCTTGTTTGTTTCTTTTTCTTCATCACTCACTGACCACTTCCTTAAGATCATTTATTTCCATTTGTGAAAACTCTAAAACAGCACCTAGCCCATTCAGAGAAAAATTCAAAATTGTCAATTCTCCATTCCATGGCATAAATTCATAAACCTGATATTTATTAGGAATACAAATATTTTCAGTTATAATGAATACAGCCTCAGTACGTGGTATTGAATGCAAACAGAAAGCATAGAATGACTGAAAAAGTAGTCTATATTCAGATATGAACAAGACTAACAAAATATTTATAGTTTTCAAGAAGCTCAAGAAAAAAGTTTTAAAATAAAAATTATAGAAGCACTCTTAAGCAACTATATAAATGAATAATTGATCTTTAAAGCTGAGAACAATAGAATAGAAGAGTAACTCAGTAACAAAAAAAGCATGAAAGTCAAAGCAGTGTTGCCAAGTTTGGAAATTACTGCAATTTAATGGCATTCCAGCAGAGCCTCAATAGATCTAGGGAAACCTGTTCTGGTGAGGTGTACCAGCAGAAGAAGCAGAAACTGCACAAGTTTTGCAGCAGTTATGCAATACTTTTATTCCCAAGAAGCTGCTCTGAATATTATTCTGACTGAAATGTAATTCTTCATCCCATAATAATGTGGGCTTCATCCAGTTGCTTCTTAACTATTGATATGTTGTTGGTTCCTTAGTGGGCATTATGAAAGGTTGATCACTGATTGCTTTGTACATATTACAGCAGAAAACAAAGTCTGGGTAGGAAATACTTTTTTATTTCAACCATCTACCTGCCATTTTGTTCCTAGTTTTGTTAATATACTGGTGTGTACTTTGGTGAATAAACTTTATCAAGTACCAATACAGAATTTCTTAGGTCACATACCCTGCTGCTTTTCACTTACATTGACAGTGTTATCGAAAATAACCCCAGTTTACTGTTTTATAGTAAGTACTGTACTATTTTCCAACTTGTCTCTACTTTATTGTGTTAAAATATCTCTGTTGTCTTTCCAGACTGAGAATCGTTCATATTGTGGTATTGAGAAAACAAGAGTCAACAGACATAGGTCTAAATCTATAATCATGATATGCTGATGACACAGAGGAGCTGTGCAGTGAGAGTGACTCAGTTCATTCAGCAAACTAGAGACTTTAGTTAAAAAGCATATAGTTACAGATTTTAGTCAAGTAAATTAGGAAAGTACTCATGAAGTACATGAAAATACCTGATATTGGAATGAAATTATGGTTATTTCATCCCTGGAAGAGCATGAAAATTATCATAATTTGCACAGGAATGTTTTTCAGTGAAAGATACAATTACCTAATTAACACAGAAAAAAGAAAATAAAAGCTAAAATGTTTAGCATGTCATATCAAATCCTCGAAAGGGAAATTCTCATCTTTCTTCCCAGATATTTAAATAAATTGCCTTAAGTAAAATTCATTTGTGTTGAAAAAATGTGTCAAAATGGGATATCATAAATTTTATTGACTGCAAAGTTCATACTTTGAGCCCATAAAGACTTCTAAAAAGTCCTCACTGATGATATAGCTGGGATGAAATCTCTCCTACATACAGCAGCACAGGAAGGACAGAAAAAGAACCCAAATGCAATTTTGTTGAAATATATGAGAAATCCTTCCTTATTCACTTCGATAAGACCATGATTAAAACCAGCATTCTGTCAGACCCAAAGGGGAAAAAATATCTGTAATACTGCTGTGATAAAGTATACTGCCACTGTTTCCCCATTAAATATGTGACAAACATAACTCTTCCTCTGTGATATGAAGTTGAAAATTAGCTTTCATGTCAGTGCTACTAAATCAGAGTAGATTTGTAGCAAGCTTAGAAGGTCCAAAAACTTAATTAGTTCACTCACTATTAATTGAAAATACCAAAAGAAATGGGTTTCCAGTGACAGAACTCTAAATTTCCAAAGTCTCTGCAGTTCTGTATTGACAAGTTCTGTCGAGTTCTACAGTGCCCCCAGTTCAAAAAAGTTTAAGGTAGAGATGGTAATTTTGGAAGATTTGTCACTGCTTTGTACATATTACAGCAGAAAATTAAGGCACATGGAAAATAAGGAAGTGATTTGGGAGAGTCAGACTGGCTTCTCCAAAGAAAAGTCACGCCTGACAAATTTGGTTGCTTTCTATGATGAGACTAGAGCAGTGGTGGATGAGAGAAGAGAAATTGACCTCATTTGTCTGGTCTCATGCAAAAGAATTTGATGCTGTCCTGCTTGCGATCCTTGTCCCTAAAGTGAAGACACATGGATTTGACAGATGGGACATACAGTAGATAAGAAATTGACTGCATGGTCATCCTCAAAGATTTGCAGTCAGTGGCTTGATATCCAAGTAGAGACCAACAATAAATGGTGTTTCTTGGGCACTGATATTAGGATCAGCACCGTTTAAGATCTTTGTCAGTGAGATGTACAGTGGGATCGAGTGCATTCTCAGTAAATTTGCTGTGTGGTGCAGTCCACATGGTGGAAGAAAGGGATGAAAAATCCAGAGGGACCTTGACAGGCTTGAGAGGTGGGCCTATGAAAATATTACTAAGTTCAACAAGGCCAAGTGTAAGGTCATGGTCCTGGGTCAGGACAATCCCAAGCATAAATACAGGCTGGGCAGAAAGTAGATGGGGAGCGGCCCTGAGGAGAATGACTTTGGGACATTCATGGATGAGAAGCTCAGCATGACACAGCAATGTGTACTTGCAGCCCAGAGAGCCAACTGCATCCTGAGCTGCACCAAAAGCAGTGTGACCAGCAGGGCAAGGGAGGGAATTGCCCCTCTACTCCATAGTGAGACCCCACCTGGAGTGCTGCATCCAGCTCTGGGGACCTATTTGACTGAGTCCACAAGAAGGTGACAAAGATGATCAACAGGCTGGAGCAAGTTGGGGTTATTCAGCCTGGAGAATAGAAGGTTCTGGGGAAACCTTATATCACCTACCAGTAACTGAAGAGAGATTACAAGACAGCGGGAGAGAAACTTTACAAAGACATATAGTGATAGGACAAAGGCAAATGGCTTCAAACTAAAGAGGGTAGATTCACATTAGATACCAGGAAGGAATTCTTCACTGTGAGGGTGGTGAAGCACTGGAAGAAATTGCCCAGAGAAGCTGTTGCTGCTCATCCATGGAAGCATTCAAGGACAGGTTAGATGGAGCTTTGAGCAACCAGGTCTAGTGGAAGTAGTTCCTGTTCATGGCAGTAGTGTTAAAACTAGACAATCTTTAAAGTCACTTTCAACCCAAATCATTTAACGATTCTGTCATAGAGGATCTTCTTCAGGAAGAAATGTACAAATATGACAAACATCTGTTGTTTAAACATAGGAAGACCACTGACAATTATGTGAGGTCCTTTAGCAAAAAATGAATAACCTATTGAAAAAATTAAAAAAGATTCAGAGAAAGCTGAAAATATGTTTAAAAAAAGGCAAATTGGGAAATTTCTTAATTTGTTTACAGCACAACAATTCATTAGGAGAGTGCTTATTTTTCTGAAGCAGCTACCAGTTTGCTGGTAAGTGCGTAGGTGAATAGGAAGCAGACTGATTTCTACATTAAGAGAAAGCAGTTAAAAGTAATGCCATGGTGAAATGGTTTATACACAAGAACAATATTCACATGAGATAATAAAGCACTCTGTGATCAAAATAGAGCTGAATGCATTTAAACCTGTTTAAGCCATAATTAGTCTTTATTAAGAGACCTTGTATTTTTTTTTTTTTTGGAATGTCAGTCTTCCTGTATTAGAAATTCAAACTGATGTAAACAACAAAATCAAGTTATTTCAAATGATAGACATTAACACATAATTGAAAATTAAACAAGTTTTAACATTGTTTCAGAAATATGCCCCTTCCTGATGTCCAACTCTCCTCAGCATGCTGTAAATTTTAGGTTTCTTTTTTAAGTCTTTAAGTTCTTATACAAAAATTTGGAGAGGCATTTAATATTTTTCTGTCTTCTAACAGGGTAAATGTGAACCTTAATTCTATATCATAGAATCATAGAATCATAGAATGGCCTGCATTGGAAGGGACCTTAAAAATCATCTAATTCCAAACTCCCTGCAATGGACAGAAAGCCTTCCACTAAACCATGTTACACAGAGACCCATCCAGCCTGGTCTTGAATGCCTCCAAGGATGAGGAATCCACAACCTCTCTGGGCAGTCTGTTTCAGTGCATCACCACTTTTACAGTGAAAAGTAAATTAATAATATTTAAACTCAAGCTATCCTTCATCCTAAAGTCATTTCCCCCTGTTCTATGACTACATTCCCTTGTGAAAAATTCCCTCTCCACATTTCTTGTAGGCCTCCTTCAGGTACAGCAAGGCTGCGATAAAGTCACTCTGAAGACTTCTCTTTTTCTGAACAGCTCCAATGCTTTCAGCCTGTCTTTAAAAGAGAGGTGCTGTAGCCCTAGGATCAACTTAATGGCCCTCCTCTGGACTCTTTCCAACAGGTCCAAGTCTTTCCTGTGTTGACCCTACTTGATAATATCATTTAAACTCATGCTTGTTATTTATCTTCCACTATCTGTTTAAATCACTCTGAAGACCAAGGAGATGCAACAAGTGCCTTTAGACAAACATAACTTTATGAATACAGATATAGGTAGGATATCAGATGTCTGAATTAGGTTCTGAGACAGGAAGCAAAGATGTCATGTGATGCTCAAAACAATTAAGTCAGTTAAAAGGCCAAATTACAAATACAAGTGTGAGTGATTTTCAATTCTCAATTCCTTATAGGATGCTTTTATTTACTCTAGAATTATACAAATGGACGCAGATAAAAGTATCATAATTCATTCATAGGTAGCTTATAAAAAGGCATTCATCTCAGCATATTCACTGAATAGTAGTTGAGCACCATTTCCCAGGTGCACTATTCAAGTGCTCCATTATGTATTTGGGAATATATTCAGAGCATTGTTGCATTCCTTCCAAAGAGAAAACTGTTTTAGAATTCTAACTATATAGCAATAACATGTATTTAGCTTATTTTGAAAAAGCATGACCTCTAAAGAATGAAGTTATTCATCCTTATTATTACAATCTACTATGTTCCATCAGGTCATCACACGGATATTTTATTTTGATAGCATGAATATGAAACAGGATTCATATTACTGTGAAATGTTTTCAGCACCATATATTCTATTTTATCAATTTAGCAATGAATACACTTCTGGAAATAAAGTGTATTGTTTATTTCATGTAAAGTTTAAGGTCTCAAGTCAGCAATGCTCTAAGAGCTATATTACCAGTTCAATGGCAACAAGTGAGAAACTCTTATTTGGGAACATGTAGGGATAAGCAAAGTTCAATAAAACTATAAAATGGGAATACTTATATTTAAAATGAGAGTTTGAGACAGAAAAAAACAATCCTTAATGACAAAAATCCAATCATTATTTACATCTTTTAGGCAAATATATATTTTGACTTCCAGAGATTTCTAACACAAGACAGTCAAAAGGAATGTCATTATTTTTATGAGTGTTTATTTCACAGAACTCAACTGTAGCTCTAAGGAATTCTTAGCACTTGGCTGTTATTTCTGCAGGGTGGTTTGGGCCACCTTGCATTATATTATGATTCTGAACCTCTTACTTTGGTTTGCAATTTTTTCCCTTGCTGCAAGGCTGGGAAACCTACATAATATACTTAAAAGATCTTTAGCTTGGTAAATATGTGTTGCAGTCACAGAGCCCTTTGCAAGCCTTCCCTGGAGAGAAAATGCCTAGTCATGCTTCCTAAGACCCTCTGTTATCTCCCTGTAACATTATTGGCTACATTCCAGAAGTCCTAAGACTATAGGTTAGCTCACCCTGACCCTAAACTTATTGGCTAGTTCCCCCAATCCTACCTAACCCTATAGAAACCCCTACCTCTGCCCAGTTCGTCAGAAGATGCCGTCCCTGAACACCCTTCATGGAACCTGCATTAAACTACTTCATGGAATACTCTACATGGCGCTTCTCATCTCTACTCCCTGAGCTGGCAACGGCTATACCTGGCAGGCTGTGAGTTGAAATCACTAATAGCTGAATATCACTCAAAGAGCTGAAACCGCCTGATTGCCTCAGGCTGAGCTTGCCAGGTTGGCCCCGTGGCTAGGGTTCTACTGAGGATATCCAGGACGAGAGCCATTCCCTGTCGGGACTTCACTGTCCGGGCTATCTGCGGCAGCAGGGGGTCGGATCCCCCCTGGACCCCGGCTGCATTAGATATGATGGAAGTAATTTTGCAAATGTATTGCACATAATACACACAAGCAATTCACTTTCAGTATTTTTAGTGCTTTCATTGAACTGAAGAATCTCCTAGAAATTTAAAATTCTACCAGTCATGTTATATATGGTGAAAGTAGTTGGCCTTCTTCATCTAATTCTACATGCTAATCTAATTTTCAGGGCTGTTAATATAATTTGCAGTAGTATTAATCTATTTACTGGCTTTGCAAGGTTAGCTACTTTGTGGAATTTCTCAGTTGGTTTATATTTAACATGGAAGCACACAGGTGTTTAGCTTCTACTTCTGGTATTATACAACTTGAATGCAAACAGGAAAAGCGTGATTGGAGCCAGCAAGAACAGCAAAGTAGCTCCAATTCAGGCAAATTACTCAAGATGAAACAGCCCTGAGGTGATGTTGTTTTGAATTCTTGATAGGGCTCTCAAAATTGACAGATGTCTGCAGGCCTACAAATTAGAAAACCTGGATCTGCTTCTAGGAAAATCACAATTTGTGCCTTCTTGTATACAGTCTAGATTCAAGAAGAAAAAAAATATTGCATATGAACCACAACTTCTCTGATGCAAAGTTGTAGGTCTTTGAAAGGACCAAATCACAGGCTGCAGTGACCACCATGTTTCTTAAAGCTTCTCTGCTCTTTAATTACCTCTTAAGTTTGCTATTCTCTTTTAGTTGTCATTCTAAATATTGAAGTGAAACAGGTAACATTCCAAAACCATTTTCCTTGAATTTGAACTAAGCTTAAATATGACTAATGTGTACACCTGGTGTATTCAAGGTTTGCCTTATAGGACATATGCATATAGGAAGTATAATAAAGTGATTCTACTTTAGTATTTTAAGATGAGGCATAGTATCCCACTGCAATTTCTGAGAGTTTACTTAGACCAAGTACAAGGAACTCTTATTCCTCCTAGCTGCAAGACTAAATCACCAAATTTGTGCCTGTAAGACAGAGATGGATGACACTTAAACTTTGAATTCTGCTGCAAGAAGTGGCTTTGGCCTTGCC
The DNA here is from genome assembly GCA_013400315.1 of Bombycilla garrulus. Lineage (NCBI taxonomy): Eukaryota > Metazoa > Chordata > Aves > Passeriformes > Bombycillidae > Bombycilla > Bombycilla garrulus. Next base: position 390,555 of record VXBU01018239.1, on the reverse strand, counting down.
CCAGTCACACCAGCCAAGATGTCTCCTACTGGCTCAAGTCAGCATCAACCTCCTTGACATCTCAGCTGGGCATACTAATCCCACAGAATTTTAAGATTTTTTAACTTCCGTGCCTCTACGTTTTTGGTGATTTTTTTCTGAGAAAATGTACTTTAACACATTCCTCTTAACTTTATTTATATTTGATGAGTGAGCCTAACAGGCAGCTCAGGAATAATAGAATTTTACCACCTGTTGCCACCGTTCAGCGATTTTAGACTGCTTCGTATAAATGTAGGAAAAAAACCCCTCATAATAAAATATCATTACAATCGAATTCTTCAATTACAATAAGCCAAAAGTACTAAGACATTAAGTGATGTTTTATACCCATTTGTTTTGTCTGCAAGCAAACTGGAGCAATGAGTTTGCCTACCTTTGTTCAAAAGTCAACATCTTTAGAAGAAATTTTTTCTGAAAAATTGAGGAAATGTGCTTTGACTATCTCATATAACCTGATATTAATTGTTGTTCAATAAAAATATTTTCTTAATGAAAGGGCAAGTCTATTTTTCTAAGATAAGCATATCATGGAAATAATTCTGGGTATAAATGTCTCAAAACTTCTATATGTACAGAAAGAATTTCCAAATTGCCATTTCAAAAGCTGCGATATTAGCATGAATTAAAAATCTAAAAGAAGAAGAAAGAAAGGGATCTATGTCATACACACTCTTTGGAACAAATACAATAATTCTAAAGTAATTAGAATGTCTCCTCTATTGGAAAGCAAAGCCTGGTAAGCTACCTTGACACTCTATTAGTGATGAGCATATAATCAGGTACAATAAAACTGAAAAAGCTTTATTAAGGATTCCAAATATGAAATATTGAAAGAGACTGTACTGTCACTTGCAGGGATATACAAAAAACCCCCTGCTCTTTCAACTACAGACATTTTCATCATAATTAGATTTTTCTTTTCTTAATTTAAAATTTCCAAGGGATGTTTCCAGTCTTTCTTCAAAATGGTGGAAAAAATCTAATCTGATTTCTCTTAGTGTTTCTAAACACTTTAGAGAGACTTTTCTGTTCTGACAATATGGCATAAGTACAAACACTCCCAAATTCTTTTTACAGTTGAACTCACAATAAATTAAATAGATGGGTACAAGATTAGTTATCTTTTTTTTTTTTTTTTAATCTAAGGGCAGTACTAGACTTTTGTTTGTCTTTCAGTCATTTTACATCTGTAAAATAGGTCTAGCTTTTCAGAAAACATGGCTATTTGAGGAAGAATTTTATGGCTTGACTTAATTAAGAATCTGCTGCAACTACAAAAAAACTTACAAAATTGTCAAACACAAAAGAGAGCATGTGGTGAAGACCATGGTGAGGTGGGCCATTCTGTGTAGCCCACGGAGGCTAAGGGTGGAGTGGGTATCTAACTGCAGCCTCTGGAGAGCCCCATGTTGGAGAAGGTGGATGAATGGAGGCCATGGGAAGTCCATGATGGTGCAGATACCTGACAGGACCTGTACCCTGGTGGAGACATTGGATCTCACACTGGAGCAAGTTTGCTGTCAGGACTTGTGACTCGGTGAAGAACCCACACTGGATCACTTTGTGAAGAACTGCTACCAGTGGTAAGAACCCTCATTAGAGAAGCTCGAGCAGAAATGTCTCCCACAAAAGAGACATCATGCTGGAGCACAGGAGGAGTATGAGGAAGAAGGAGTAGATTAGACAGCATGCAACGAACTGACCACAACCTCGATTTCCCATGCACATGTGCTACTTGGGGGATAATGGTAGAGAAGTCAGGAGTGAAGCTGAGCCCAGGAAGAAGGGAAGGATGGGAGGAAAGTGTTTTAAGATTTGATTTTACTCCTTATGTCTCTGCTTAGATTTGCTTGATAATAAACTAAAATAATTTCCTTGAGTTTGTTTTGCCTATGACAGTAATTGCTGAGTGATCTCTCTTTGTCCTTACCTCAACCAATGAGCTTTTCATTATATTTTCTCTCCCTGGTGGAATTTAGAAGGGGAGCAAGTGGCTTTGGTGTGCATATGACATCCAACCAGGGTCAAACCCTGACACTCCTTAGAAGATTTCTGTAGGGTAATAGTAGCTTAATTAGATCCCAGAACAATCTGTGGTGTTTGAGAGATCTAAATTATTACCGGAGATAGGTGAACATTTAATATTTTTTCTCCAGATGAAAAGTTTTTTAAAATAAATAATTTACCTCCAGAGGATAACATACAATCATTCAAGATGTTCCTTAAAGTGTGTTTGTAAATTATTGATAAATATTTGTGTAACAGCCTGTTTCTATCCATTCTACAGTTTACAGATAGAGAATATACCAATGTATTTATAAATAATCAATATGAAGTATGCACTCCCTTGCAGTTTTTTTTTTCTGATACATGCAAAGAGGTGACACTAAGCAGAGAATCAGGACAAATTTGTACAGAAGTGGAGAACAAACCTTAATTTCTTGTCAAATATAATTATCTTTCCACTATTTGTTTGTTTGTTTGTTTGGTGTTTTGTTTTGGTTTTTTTTATTTTTTAAAGAATATAGAGACAATTTATTATCTGTTTGGCTATAGGCTTGAATTTAGCACTGCACCACTACTTCATCACAACCCTCCAGCAGACATAGCTGAATGCAGATACCAATTTCAACAAATCTAGCGAAAATAATAGAGAAAAACAATAACTTCCAGACCAAAGTGATCCCTGTCTCAAAGACTATCAACAACAAGCTAGCCTCCAGAGCCAAAGAAGAGTAACAAGAAGGAAACCAAAGCCAAATGAGGACCAAAATACTGTATTGCACCCAGTATGATACCTTTCCAATAGTGTTGTCCATGGACTATGGCAGATTAGGAAATACTGCTTATTCTACTGTGAGAAGTAAAAAAAAAACTTGTAAACTATTTTAAAATCTCCAAGCTGCTGTGATAGCTCACTAGGATCACAAGAAACCTGAAACTTGTCATAATTTGCACTTAAGGGATCAGCCTGGAGATAGTCTCTATAGCTTATTTGTTTGGCTCCTTCCTTATACCTTTATACACGTTACGTTATACTCCTCTGTAGGAAAGGTGATAGCTTCTCTGTTGTATCCTCCTTGATGCTGGAACTGAAATACACAGGTAATAAGATGCCCAGTGTTTTAGCAATGACATGCGTTGCTATCTTCCATTCAAAATGCAGATGTTGTCTAAAAATATTTTACTTTTGAAACAGTTCTTTTTCCATGTGCATATCAGACAATCAGCAAAAGCAACAGTATTGCTGCATTCAAACATCTTCATGTTGAAGATTTCAATTCACCTGAAGAAGTAGCCATCTGATTTTAATATTCCACAACACTAAAGATTTTTAAAAATCTACGAGTCAGTGGTGTGACTAAAAGTGAAACAAATTTTTTTCCCCACATCTCTTTTCCCAGTACATTATAAATAATTTCTTAATTTAAAGCACAAAAATAGAAAGCTAAAAGAACAACCCTGTAATTAAAAGAAAATTACTGGTTTAATCTAGCAAGTTTTATTTGTTTTATTGTTTGTTTAAACTTTATTATATGCTATTCTCACCCTCCCACATTTCATCTCAGAAAGGACAGAGGCCCTGTTCAAGCCTCAGAAATACAGAGATGAATTGTAATAATACTTCATATATTGTTGATGGACAGCTTTGTATTCCATTTGGGTAAGACAGTCTGTCACTTTTTTCCTGATTTTAATATCCAGTTAGCATTTATTTTTGTATACTGCAACCATAAACTCTCTGACAGAAGAAAATATACGTAGTGGAATTTTGGAAAATAAAAGCTCAGCTGACACTGAGAAAAACCTCTGTATACTGGCATATTTTTAATCACAACCGATGACCTCTGGAAGCATTTTCCAAACCCTTCCATTCTGTGAGCAATGATTTTCTACTTCTGTTTTAGAATATTTCAAAAGTGACACGTTCTTTCAAAGACTTAAGAACAATACTGGAAAGGGAAGGAAAAGTTAAAAGATAAAGATAATATTCAGGTTCGGTTATGGGCAAATGACATGAGTTAGTCACAAGTGCATGTTTTAGCTCTTAGCATTAAATTTGTCACAATTTCTTTCCTTGGAGTTCCTCAGATCTCATAGTGAGTGCACCACAGAAATAACGAACACCCAAGAAGAAAGGCAAAAATATTTCTCTTTCTTTCTTCTACTCACTGAATGTGTACTTGACAAGATGGTGACAAAAGGGCCAAATATAAATCTGTGATGATGGAAAGGATAAAAAAGTTCATTATGGACATAATGCCCTGAAATAATGTTCCCAGTAATATTTCCTCAGAGAGTCATATGTCTTACACACATATGATAAAAGAAAATATTTCGTATTCAGTGCTCTTTCCATTCGCTTTCTCCTTTGGCCAGTAAGCTCTTGCTTTTTTATTCTGTTTGCCATTGGGTTTTGACAGCGAATTAATCACCAGCTGTGACACAGTCATCTGCAGTCTGTGGTGCAGACTCAATTGACCTAATTTCTACCTGGTGATATTCCAGCAACCTTCCACTGGTTTAGTGCTTCTAAAAGTCTGGAGCAAGTCAATAGAAAGGCACTGCAGCTGGAGTGGAACCTGGACCTCAGTGCACTTCTGCCTAGAGATTTGATTTCTATTTTATTTCCTTCAAAGCTGTGTTAACATCATTGCAATCACATTTTCTATGAAGCAATTTCAAGAAATCTGAACACACCAGAAGCACAGCTCCTACTCTATGCTTTCAGAGGAGGACTTTTCCAAGGCCAGACTCCCTCTAATATGCAGCACAACCTGCCTTTTATTTTAGAGACAATTAAAACAGACATAAAGATGGTTTGGTTTTGTTTTGTTTTTTCCATTTCATACTATTCCCCCTTGCCTGTGATAGGATGGAAACTATATTTAATCTTATCTAAGAAGATAGTCTGTCCTAGGTAAAAAGTCCATTTCCATTTTCCAAAGTTTTCAGCATTTGATTTCCACTAGCTGAAATGGATCCCTCACATTCTCTCAGCTCCAAAGCTTATTAAGTTCATAGTTTTTCTGCAACATTGTAAAGACAAAACAGAAAAAAAAACAAAAAAAAAACAAAAAAAAACCACAAACAAACAAACAAAAAAACCCACAAAAAAAAACACAAAAAAACCCCCAAACCAAAACCAAAACCAAAACAAAAAAACCCACAAAGAACAAAAACAAAGCAAAACAAAAGAACTCCAAACAAACCCTCAAAAACTACAAAACCCCACAAACCAAACCCAAAAAATTGCAGGAAAGAATTATTGTACTGTGTATATTTTACTGTTTGTAGAATTCCATCTTTAAATCCAGTTTCTGAATCCCAGGATGTAAAAACCAAACACCAAATACAGAGAGCTATTTGATGAGGCTCTGGCTCATATTTTTTTCTCAGCTACTAGAGGATATATTTGGATTACCAAGCCCAGAACTTTTCTGAGAGTCCTGGAATCCAGGTGCATGGTCCCTTCCCTGTAAAAGGGTAAAAGGCATGACAGCTTTTTTTTTTTTTTTTTTTTTTCTTCAGGCTTAAAAAGGAAACCTGAATACTCAAAACAGATGCAGGCTGTTACAGGCACTAATTTTCATTTGGCTTCCAGTTATGATTTCCAAGAATTTATTGGAAATATGATTACAGCCAAACCATAACCTAATGCCTTGAGTGTTTTCTCAGCTACTTCTTTACATAAGGAGGAAAATACATTTCCCCCTTGCTCTTTATCTGTCTATGTGAACCCACATCTTGTAAATGTAAATGTAAATATATCTGATTACAATCACACCAAGTGCAAAATCAGAACAATGGGAGAACACACACATATGCAGCTAATCTCCTGCATAAGTGTTTCTGGGAGGTAGGCCTTAGATTGTAAACAGTTCAAGGCACGAATGCTCTCCTGATAAGGTGCATGTTTGCCTAAGGTAAAGGATTTAATTTAGACTAAGCATTTCTACTACCAGTCACTAGTAACAATGAATCTTATATTTATAATTATATGGGACTCAAAACTGTGTTACTGTGTTTGGACAAATCTAATTTATTTGATAATCATCTCTGTTGGTATTATTAAGTAAGAGTTTTCTTGCAAAGGTCAGGCAGGACAAAAAGTCATTTAATACCCCTATTTACATTAGTTTCTTTTATTTCCCCAGAGGCATGAATGAATTGCTTCAATTTTTAGCTTTTCATTTTTGCCTGAATAATAGAGAGAACACAGAACAGAATGTTTTATTGCTTTTACAAGTGAACATGAGTCTAACATTCTTGCTGGTTTTTTTTTTAATATATAAAGCTCTATTAAAGTGAAATGCATTTTTTCATTCTTTGAAGTATGGACTGCATCAGCTAATTACTCCTTTCTAGTCAAAGGAAATTTTTAAGCATGACAAAGGTTGTACTTCTTTCATTTGGAACCTTGCAGCTTGTTTTCTACTGAAATAAAGAAATAATGAGGCCTTTTTTTCCTTCACAGTCATTTTTCAGATGGTTAAATTATGTGCATGCAGGAAAGTTACATTCTTTGTTTCAAAATTCTTGATCAAACCTGAATATTTCAGATTCTTAGCATGTGTTCAATGTACTACACTGTTCCACATTTAAACTCTTTGTCTTTATTTGTATACAGAAGAGAATGATTTATCTTTTTTGTCAAAACACATATTTTGGAAATCTTTTAAATTAACTTTCACTTTTTTACTAAATTGTAATGATGTAATTATTTTTCATACATATATATATAATTTTATCTATAAAAATTAAAGAAAACTTCCTGAGAACTTATAAAAACTAACAGATGTACAGTGAATGTAAAGTAGTTGAATTTATGAGTTGGATCAGTGTTTTAAAGATAGGAATATATCTTCTCCCTCAGGCTACATCAACTCTGTACCCTTTGCACTTCTTACTTTCTTTTACATAATATTATCAAAACAAAGTAGGGTTACCAGTGGTCAGTGAAATTACTTCTATAGTTCTCTTACAGTGCTCCGATTTCACATGCTTTAATAATTAATTGGTACACACTTTCTTTTTTTTACCTTACAGCATTCTTAGTATCTGAGCCTTTTTTCTGTTGTCTGAGTCACTTTAATGCTTCTTTTCTGAGTTTCTATTTTTCACACCTCTCCTGCCATTATGTTTTGTATTTGCTTTTGTTCTAGCCCTGAGTTTCAACAGTTTGAGAGACACTTTATCATTTTTGTCCCATCTGTGATGAATGGAACCCCTGATAAACATATCAATTTATTGATATAGAACAATGTAGGCTTTCATTTTTAACCAGTGGTGAGTTTTGTAGTTGACGTGTGCTCTCCGTGGAAACACTACCCCTGTCAGTTGTCTTCAGTTTCCCTTTCTAGTGCAGATAAAACAGTTTTCAACGTAAAGTGCTTTGAAAAGCAGTGGACTGCTGCTTTGACCTTTGGATGCCCTGCAGTCCCTAGACACTGGAAGACACAAACACTTACAAAAGATTTTTTTCAGTTTATAATGGTATCACAGAGTACTCACTTTGTTGTGGCTTGATAGTCTATCATCCCTGCTCATTTTTTTTGTCATTTTTGTCAGTTTAGGTCTCCAGTTTCATACACATCAGAGCTTAAGTAAAACTCAAGTTTTAGAAGATTGCTATTAGGAAGCATTTACCCAATGGAGGTTAATGTGCTCTTAAACCCTTCCATGAAGAGCTCTAATTTATATTTCTGCAGGAAAAGGCAAGGCAGAAAAATATGGGTGCAGCTTTCCCTTTGTATTTCAATTATGTCCTGTTAGTCAAAAAACAAAGACTGCATCTACAGACTCTCACCCAGTTACAAGGGATTGTTCTCGCTTCCTAGGTGAATTAGTCTTCTTCATTACACCTGTCCCTCTACGATGTCTCCACAGTTCAACACCGCTTTCCAAGGCAACCTATAGTTTTCTCTGTTTCTCTGCTGTTAGGAGGAAAGGATTAAAACCAGAAGATTTGGTGAGGAGGGGGGAATAATTTTACTGATAATGACCTTGTAGCTAGCAATGCTAATAATATTGGTCTGGGATAATTCCATTTATGTTGCCCAGTGTTGTTCATGCTCTGCCTATTCTGAGAGGTAGAATTCCTGCATACAGACAACACATACTCACAGACATGCATGATCCTTCTGCTAGGAGAGAGAAATCACAAAAGCACAGCTTTTTGTTTAACTGTGGATGCCTTTTGTTATATTGGAGCAAGCAGCGGACTTTCCTGCTCCAGCCTTTAGGATGAACTAAACCTAATGGACCTGTAACCCCATGTGTTTCTGATGCCCAGTGTTGTTAGCAAGGTAATGAAATAAATCTGCTCTCTGCATTTCAGCTGTGGCTTGGTGGTTGTCCTGGCTACTTAAACGTGTCAATTCACACCCCTACTCATTATATCTAGGCTGTAGATGTTTCAGAAGAGATGTTCCCCATTACATAATGGGAAATACTCAGCTCCCTCATTAATATAAATGAAATCAAGTTTGACCTGGTCATTCATTTTGTTTGGGTAACACTTGTTTTCCCTGTATATGTCCATCATACCTAGGTTTTATTTGTTGCTGTTTTTTTGGTTTTTTTTCAAATAGAAGAAAAATATTTCCAAAATACTGTGTAAAAAACTTTAGGAGATTACATATATATTACCTAAATATTCAGGTATTTCAATGTCTGTTTTTGCTATTATTCAGGATTGAAAGACAAATTTTGTCATTTTATACCAGGGGAAAAAAGTGAAATTACACATTTTTAAACAAAAATTATGATATTAGTTATGTCAAAACTTGAAGTTGGAATGTCCAATTTAAACTAACATGCTGCTTTCAAATTGTATTTAAAGTTGTAATTTTGAAATCAAATATCTAGTTCAAACTAGAAACTTCTTAGAACAGAAGACTTGTGCTCAACAGAAGCATAACTTCAGAATATTCCACAGAAAAATGTAGTGTTTTAGTACAGGGGATGAAAAGAATTGGAACATAATTGCATAATTTGAGAAGAATAATATTTTGGTGTGTTTTTCTGATGATCAAGGCATTTCTTCAGCAATGTCATGGCTTCTATATGAACAAAACCAGACTGTGTAAAGCATACTGTGTTTAGTCTTGCATGAATGCTGTTGACCCCATGTACTGGGACAGAATTCATAGGAATTTAAGGTACCCAACACAATTAGACCAGAATTTCATGATAACAAATAGGAAGGATTTACTTAACAGCCAAATGGCACCAAAAACCCCAAAGAACTTTGCAAACCCCACCTGATATGATAATTTCTTTTTCTACTGTTTCCTGTCCTGTTTCAGACACTTATATATATGATGATTATGTAACTAAAGAATGTTAATGTAAAGAAATATTATGTAAATTGATTGAATGATACTTCTTTCAGAGAAAAAAATAGGCACGTTATTTTTTAAACTAGAAATCTTACCAGGTTTAAGCATCTAATTTTCAAGAATTTGGGACACTGCAAATGGACATCTTTTCATTAGCAGAAAATATAGAAGGTAATCTATCATCAGGTTTCAATATAAATGTTTTACAAAAATTCACTCTATCTAACATATTTAGAAGAATCAGGGTTGAATCATAGACCTATAAATCTATCTATTACTTTTGAAAATTTGAGAACTACCAACCATTCTAGAAGTCAAGTGCTAAAAGTCTTATTCAGCCCTAAATAAAACAAACATCAGTTAACAACAGAATTACAGAAGTACGTTTGCCAGAGCATAACTCTGTTTAACAGCTTGCAGAAGTTGTTGTTTTGCTTGGACTAATTCAACAAAATAAAAACCAAATTAAAACAGAACAAAACAAAACAAAAAAGAAACACTGTGAAGTGGCAAAGTGTTAAAAAGCAATTTTATTACTTATACTGGTACACCTTAGGGAAAAATTATGTTCTAGTCAGAATGTCTTCTAAATCAAGCCTGCAGCCAAATTCCCCCTAAAATAATGTTACTAGATACTGTACTTGCAGAATCTACATGACTACCCAAGCCTGCTACCTTCTGAAAAGTGGTTGAAGATCTCCATGTTCCTTAAAATTTGCTAGCAGCTATATTATTATATAACATGGGTTACTGAAAACATTTCAAGTCCTGTATCACAACAGTTATACAGAGACATACCTAATGCCATCAGGAAATCCAAGCTCAAAGTGAAAATGGAAAAAAAACACCCAAAAGAATGGAAGATAATCCACCTAGCACAGTCTTCTGCAGGCATAGTCTTCCAAGGGCAGCAGATGGCCAGGCTTGACTAACATTCCACCTAGGCAGTAGAGAAGGTTCTACAGGTTTAGATGGAATTTAGGAAGCCATTGACTGACTGAAGAAAAACCTGTAAGTAAAGGATAATCCTACAAAGGATCCTCCTACATGATTTCTGTATGTCACAGCAAACTTCATTATCAGATTGCCAATGGAGGAAGGGATCAAGGATAAAAATAATAAATCACCAATCATTCATCTGATCAAATAAAAAAATCATAAAAAAAAAAAAAATTAACCAAAGCAAAAAGGTAATGTTTTTAAGTTAGATGTGGGCCATGAGCTTAAAAGGCAGCCATAGCAAAACTGTATGTTGTTGACCCTCAATAAGACTGAGAACTATGTAATTTTTTAAATCTCTGTAAACTCAGATGAAAATATGGGAAGAAATACCTATAATAATAATAGGGTAAAATAGTAGATGTGATTACTAACATTTCATTACCAGACATTAAAATACAACAGTATTGATGTTGTTTTATTTGTGCTGGTTTTGGTAAACCGTGAAGGTTCAAGAAAATGAAGGCCATGGAATACAGGAGGCTTGAGTAAACAGAGCTGCTTTGGAGTAAACTAAAATTTACATCAATTGACTTATCCGTAATGCGTTTTTCTTAATCTCATATCAAAAGGAAGACTGTGAAACTAAGGGAGAACTTATATGTTCACCAGCTCTAGGACAAAATATCTCTCTCTCAAATATGTTTTTGTATTGTTATCAAAGAGAAAGAAATTCCAGGGACAAGGCTCCAAATTAACTATATTCCTCACAGCCTCTAAATCAGATTGCATAAATTTAGTAGGAAAAGATCAGAGACAAAACCTCTATTTAATCTATGGTCATAACAGAGTGTAATCTCATGATGGCCACAGAAATTGGCAATCTTCCCTTCTTGTTTTTGGAAAGTAGCTTCTTCTCTTGTTTCTTGAAAGAAGAAATTTAATTTAGGAACCATTTTAGCTGTACTGCTTCTTACACACAAATTAGTGTATTTAGAACTAGACTGCACATCTTAGATGGTGCTAGCCAGAGATTCTGGAGGCTTCTGTCTGTACAGTACCATCAATACATAATTTTTTTCCATAAAAATCCCACAAGAAATAGACATTTGACCTCTGAAAACTGGACTTATCTTAAGATCTGCAGAGCCCTTCCATAACCCATACTGGTCAGAATCATTCTGGGGAAGCCCAAGGGCCAACTCATCTTCCACAAGCAGTTTGATTCCCTCAGAATTTTTGTTACTATGAGATAACACAGAGCACTGGAACATCTTTCTTGGGATCATCCAAACAGGAATAACCACAAAAAAAAAAAAAAAAAATTAAAAAAACACCAAACAAACAAAAATCCCACAATATTTTGGTTCAACCAATTGCTTTTTTGTAATGATACTAGAAATATCTTCACCAAAATAAAAACGGGAAAAACATGAAATTGATGCTGTCCATACTAACTCTTCCATGTAGTTCATTCAAACCTCAAAACAGAAGATGCATTTCTTATCTGGAGGTAAAAGAAGCATGTGTAGCACTGCTTCACAGTCTGCCCCCTTCTGTACTGCGTAGACTTCAATTTAACTTTGAAATGACAGCACTTTACATTCTGTCTTTCAGAAGATAAATTGATCCAGGTCTTTCACTTCTAAATAAGAAATCATCCACTTAGTAAACAAAATATATTTAGGTATTTTTCCTCAACTATGTATGTTATAAATGGTCACTTCTCTTAGGAAAATGCTGGGTCATGTGGTATCCCTGAAAGGAGAGGAAAATACATCCTTCCCTGCTTTGAAATTTATCTAATCCAATTTCTAGGAGTCCCAGGGTCTGGCAGTTAAAAGAAGGGAGTCAGATGTCTCAATTTCAGTCAAAGGCACTTGGCCAGATATCTGGCAAAAAGACGAAAGTCTCAGCAGATCTGAGAGTTTCCATACTATCACAGTCTTCTGCAGGCACAGTCTTCTGAGGGCAGCAGATGGCCAGGTTTGGCTAACATTCCACCTAGGCAATAGAGAAGGTTCTACAGGTTTAGATGGAATTTAGGAAGCCATTGAGCTGACAAGAAAAACCTGGAAGTAAAGGATCATCCCACAAAGAATCCTACATTAAATCACTTAACTCCCCTATAATCCATGAAGTATTAATGAGTCATTAGCAACAGCAAACATCTTCCTATACCGCACAGGGAACCAATTCCAAAGGTGTAAAATATTACATGTAAAACATACTTCTTAAAAGTTTTGTATTTCATGTTCATGAAATTTTCCTGTAAGAGAGCAAGGCTTTCATTTTTGTGTGGACACTTTGCAAGGCATGCAAATATTTCTGAGATGCTGAAGAAAAGAAAGAAAACAATGTCTGCTTGATTTGCACAAAAAGTAATTTGATTTCAGAATTTACATCTAGAATATACAGTTAGGCAAAAGTTACATATTTAGAGAAAAATTATTTAAATGATGAAATGTTCAGGACATCTGTGCTCATTCATTGATTTGTTATTGTGCAAGCTTAGAAAATAATTTAAGTTATATCCTCATCAGTCCCAAGATAGTGAAATGTTTCTGACCTGTTATGTTAAACTGAAATTATTGCCTGCAGTATGCCTCTATACAGGTTAAAAATGTATATAGTCACCTATGTAATTTGTCAGAATACAATGTCTTTCCTCATTCTGAGATTAAAAGCTCTCTCTTATATATTTACAATAAAAATCTGTTTCAGGTCAGAGACTGTCCTTTGTCCTGATTATATGCATCTGAAACACAGATAATTGAATTTGATTTGGTATATTTTATGTCACTACAAAAATAGTTAACATTTATTTCTCTGCTTATACTTGTCTCTGTTATGAATGATGGAAATTTTCCATTAATTTTTTATTCTTTAAAGTGTATTTTGTCAGCATGCTACTTTTATTAGCAAATATTTATAGCAAAATATGAGTGAAGTAAATAAAATTTTTACTTTCCTAGTGAGGCTTTCATTTATATAGATTCAGAAAAGGCAGAACTGAACATCTGTAATTTTCACTTAAGCTGGTTAAAGTAAATATTCTTTCTGAAAGCAATTTGTTACAAATATCTTTGAAATACCCAGCATTTGAAAATATATTTTACTTGTAGTTTCTTCTGATGGGGGTTTTAGTAAATTATTTGCCAGTTGAGAGGAAGACAGATGTTCGGAAATATTCTCTGGTGCTGGAGTTCTTAAGAAATATTTTAGCTATGTACCAGAATTAGCAATTAGTATTCAGTAAGCTACTCTTCAAACACCAGTGGTATAAACCTATTTGCTTTAAAAATTATTCATATATGAGAGAGGTGGAAAAAAAATCAACAAATCCCTAGTGTTAAAGGAAAAAAACCCTTAGACTTTAATTAGCACTTAGCAGTCATTTGATGAATGTGGCCTCAATGCCTAATCCATCAAACTGTAACTAGCATTATCATTGGATTAAAAACTATGTATTAATAAAAAAAATGCAAAAATTGTACAGAACAGCACCAGGGAATTGTGGCACTATGGGTTCCAAGTCTGTGAGCCAGGTCTGATTCCCTTGGGGAACTGAATTTTGTGAAGGCGGCTGGAGTCTGACTTATTGTCAGGCAAGCTGGGGGCTGGTCTAATGCTTTTGATTCTTAGAAGAGTAAGATGATATCTTGAATTTTCACAAATAGTTTATGACAGTAAAATTAACTACCTGCTGAAGTTATAGAATAATTATGATGATTACCAGAACATTTTTAAAAATATTTCAGTAATTGATAATTGGCACTCAGAGCCTTAGTAAAATCATAACACTTGAATCCTAAGTACTGGAGTCACTGCTACTTTTGAGAGTAGTTGCAATTAAAGCATAAAATAATGAAATATATATGTCTATAAGCTGGATGTTGCAGAGGAAAAACATGCTCTTTTGAACTACTAGGATCATTAGAAAAGTTTTTAAAGAGAAGCATTACAGAAAAATCTATATTGATTAGAATTATAAGAAAATAATTATAGTGTTATGAACAGAGGACAGAGATAATGTGTGCAAATTGTAGACAATGCATAGATCTGTTGCACCGTGAACTTGAAACTTACTAAGTATAATGTAATTAATATTACCTTGCCTTGGACATGAGTAATCAATGGCTGCATCCCAGAAAGCTAATTGTATCTTGAACTGCATTAAAAGAAGCGTGACCAAAAGGTGTGGGAAGTGGTTCTGCCCCTCTGCTCTAATGAGGCTCCAGGTGGTGTGCTCTATCCAGGACTAGAGCCCTCAACAAAAGTGCAGGAACCTGTTGGAAGGTGCTCAGGGGTGGGCTATGAAGATGATCAGGGTGTTGGAACACCTTTCCTATGAGGAAAAACTGAGGGAATCAAGATATTTTAGCCCAGAGAAGAGAATGTTTTGGGGAGACATTATAGCAGCCTTTCAGTTCCTGAATGGGGCCTACAAGAAAGATAGAGAGGAACTATTTAAAACGGCGTGTAGTGGTAGAACAAGGGGTAATGTCTTTAAACTGAAAGATGGTATTTTTAGATTGGTTATTAAGAAGGAATTCTTGACTCTGAGGGTGCTGAGGTGCAGGAACATGTTGTCCAAGAGAAACTGTGGATGCCCCATCCCCAAGTGTCCAAAGCCAGGCTGGATGGAGCTCTGAGTAACCTAGTCTAGTGAAAAGTACCCTTGTCCATGGCAAGGCAGTGGCAACTGGATGATGTTTAAGGTCCCTTCCAAACCAAACCATTCTGTGATTAAATAGTTAACTCCCAAAACAGTTAACATAAACAAAACTGTGACGTAATTACCTGACAAATAGTAAAGATAATCTAGGAATAAGTCTGTCATTTCTTTTTATTACTAAATTAGTAGTAGTCTGCAGAGATTATTTGGGTTTGCCAACCTGCATTAATTCTTCCCCTCATACCTTTCTCCTGTGATATTTTAGCTTCACTGTACAGCCAAACATTGTGAAATCAGAAGACTTTGTATTATTCCATGGGTTTAGCTTTTATGTTACTAGCAAGATGTGGCATAGTATTATAACGAGATTTGAGGCCTTGTAAGTAAATAACTATTTTCAAGAAAGTGATTCGTTGTATATCAAGTTCAAGAAATAAGCCTTTAGCTTAGATGTTATTGATAAATGTTGATACAGTGCTTCCTCCTGATAATTATTCTTTGTCACTTTCTTCTGCTTATGAGTGTGATGTCTGTCACACATAAAAGACATCACACTTTTTCCTCCATTTTTCCTCCATTTTTCCTCCATTTTTCCTCCATTTTCTTGCAAATCCAAAATAATAGTAATAATAATAATAAAATGTCCGCAAATGAACACTACTTATGTTTGTATAAACCAGCTATTGGTGCATGCTGGTAAAGCTCCACTACAGCTGATAGAATACATAGGTTCAAGACATTTAAATTATTAACTGTATCATTCTGTCCATACTTCTCTTTTTATGTAATAATGGATTTTGTTTTGTCGAGACCTATGACACGCAAATCCACGAGGACCAACAGACAAGTGTGGTGTTTGAACTGGAAATGCTGAGAACTGATATGTGAATAGTTGTCATTTAAATGGCTATATATATCTCATTGTGCATTAGTTGTTATGTCGATCATCCTCAAACATAACCACAAAATCTATAAACATAAAGCAAGAAAACATAGGATGCCTGCACAGGTATTGGTCTCTGAGAGATAACTGGGATCATTTTTAATATTTTATTAAAAATCTAATAACAAATGTTTTCGTGTTGCCAGTTTGTGCTGAAGTATGCTTGAGATATACTATGTTGCCTCTGAAAACTCATTGCCTGTAAATCTTTGTCCACATAGTTCAGCCAATCTGTTGAGAACAACTTTTCTGTCTGTGGCAAAATCTCCAGGAAGTGCTGCATAACATTGCTTTACGAGAAATATCATCATTTGAAGTACCTTTAAAAAAAAAACAAAAACAAGAAAATGCATAGATATCCCTATCTGTCCAGTAAAAACTACCACTCCATCATGCATACATGACTCCTATATTTCTTAACTAGATTTTAAGCTTATGAACCAAATTAGGTATAGTTTTAAAACATGGTATCATTTTAAGACAGGTTGCTCATGTTCAGTCACAACAGAGTGAATGTCAGATATTAAGTATTGCACCACTAACAATGCCACTGCCACCTCAAGCTTCAGGTTACAACCCTTATACATAGTACCATAGTGGGTTGACATTATATGAAATGGAATTTAAGAATGGCCAACACTTCAGATGTCAGCTTAGATTGGAGGTGGCCATAAAGAAGTATCAAATATGATTTAACATTTGTTAGCAGACTGTTAGAGGAAAATATGATGAAGACATAATATTTTTCCCCTGGAAACTCTTCTTTAACTTACAACTCTGCATTTGGGCCCAGATTTCTGTAAAAATAAACACAAATAAATGCTGATTGCAACTCTGGTAGAAGTAAAATGAATCTATTGTACATTAAATAACTGGGATGATGATGACACACTTAGTAGATAGTGACTTCTGTGCCTGTCATTTACTCCAAATTCTTATTAAGCAGATGGAAATTTTATACTTGTGAATTAAGAAAAGTATATCTCAGAGGTTTTGATCAAAGCTAATTGAAAATGAAACAATTTGTTGCACATGTGTGGCAGCTCTCTCTCTTTATAGCTGCTGACACACAAAATTGTTATTTGAAAGAACTTGCTTCTCCATGAATTACAAGCAGAAATGCAATATTATCTAGGCAGAAGTTCTGGTTGCAAAAACAGTTAAATTTGTTGTGGATTAATTCCTTCTCTATGCCTAGGCCAAATCAAAAGTTGATAGAATCACAGAATGACTTGATTTGGGAGGAACTTTAAAGATTATATTCTTCCAACACCTCTGCCATGGACAAGGACACCTTTCACTACACCAGGCTGCTCATATGCCGTCCAACCTGGCCTTGAAAACTTCCATGGTAGGGCAATCCACATGTTCTGTGGTCAACTCCTTCCAGTGCTTCATCACCCTCACAGTGAAGAATTTCTTCTTAAGATCTAATATAAACTGACACTCATTCAGTTTAAAGCCATTTCCCCTTGTCATATGACCTCATGCTCTTGAAAATAGTAAGTCTCCAGCTTTCTTGTAGGCCC
This sequence comes from Bombycilla garrulus, assembly GCA_013400315.1. NCBI lineage: Eukaryota > Metazoa > Chordata > Aves > Passeriformes > Bombycillidae > Bombycilla > Bombycilla garrulus. The sequence goes on along the minus strand of VXBU01018239.1, from coordinate 373,080 downwards.
CCTTCAGGAAATTGAAAGCTGCTATAAGGTCTCCTTGAAGCTTTCTCTTCCCCAGGCTGAAAAATCACAAGTCTCTCAGCCTGTCCTCATAACAGAGGTGCTTCAGCCCTTTGATCATCTTTGTAGCCCTCCTCTGCATGCACTCCAAAAGGTTCACATCCTCCCCTTGTTAGGACCACCAGACCTCATTGCTGTATTCCAGGTGGGATCTCATGAGAGAATAGTAGAGAGGAAGCATTACCTCCCTCGGCCTCGTGGTCACACTTGAGCAGCCCAGGATACAGTTAGTTATTTCACATATGTCTTAGCATAATTTAAGGGAGGATCTGCTCCATTGTCTTGCCAGGAACAGAGATGAGACTTACAGGTCTGTAGTTCCATGGGTCTTTCTCCTTTCCCTTTTTAAAAACTGGGGTTATGTTTTCCTTTTCCACAAGGTAAGAACTTTTCTCGACTGACACAACTTTTCAAATACAATGAATAGTAGTTTAGTCACTTTGTCCACTAGTTCCTTCAGGACCTGTGGGTACATGTCATGAGGTTCCTTGGACTTGTCCACTTTCTGTTTTCTTAGAGGGTCTCGAAACTGATCTCCTACAACAGGTGGTTCTTCATTCTCTCAGTCACTGCATTTGTCTTCTGAGACTTGGGTGGCATGGCTGGAGCAGTTGCAAAGAAAGAAAGAGACAAAAAATATCTTGATTACTTCAGACTTCATCACGTCTCAAGTAATCAAGTTTTCTGCTTCCATTAAGAGAGGGGGCCACATTTCCCTGGTCTTCTTATTAACACCAATGTATCTATAAATGCTTTCAATGTTGTCCTTGATGTCTCTGGACAGATTTAATTCTAGCAGGTCTTCAGCTTTGCTAACCAGATCCTGGTTGTTCATATTCTTGCCAGCCCATCTGTCCTTGGTTCCATCACTGTCGGCTTTCCTTCTGTGAGTTTGTCTAGGAGCTCCTTACTATCCAGGCAGGCTTCTTGGTGGCTTTGCATGACTTCTTCATCATGAGCTTGGAGGAGATGGTCCTTAAATACTGAACATTTTTCTTGTGCTCTTCTTCCCTCCAGAATTATATCCCATGGTACTCTGGCAAGCAGAGTCCTGAAGAGGCCACAGTCTATGCTCCTAAATCCAGCATATTGAGCTTACTGTGAGCCCTCCTTGCTTGTTTAAGGATCTTAGCACCATTCCATGGTCACTGCAGCCCTTGAGCTACAGTTGAGCTTTGAGTTCCCCACCAGTCTCTCCTTGTGTTCCAGCACCGCTCCTGATTGGTTTCTTTATCATCTGGAGAAGGAATTTATCCTCAATACATTTCAGGAACCACCCAGATTGCTTATGCTCTACAGTATTGCACCTCCAACAGATAACTTGGGTAGTATAAGTCCCCCATGTGGACTAGGGGAATCACGTGAATACAAGGCTGTTCCTATTGCTCTATAGAGGGCTCTGCACACTTAACCATCCTGACAGGGAGCCTGTAGTGCTTCCCCACCATAATGCCATCTGTCCCTGCTCTTGCTTTAATCCTGATCCATAAGATCTAGGCAAGTTCCTTAACTACATGCAAATGGAGCTCCATGTATTCTGGCTGGTCATTGACAGAGAAGACAACACTACCTCCTCATCTTCCCTGCCTGTCCTTCCTGAGAAGCTGGTGTTCTTCCATTCAAACACCTCTGTAACAGGAGCCACCCACCCATGTTTCTGTGATGCCAAAAGGATCAGAGCCCTGTAGGGGTATGCATGTCTCTCATTTAATTTACTTGTACCTCATGCTGCATGCTTTTGCATAGAGGACTTGAGCTGTGACCCCAATGGAGTGACTTACTGGATGAAACGGCAGGAATTCCTTTGTGTTGAAGATAAATAATAAGTGTTGGACACTTGTTGTGAGAAATCAATGGTTGCAAGTAAATTTAAGAGAGGCTCCATATCAACCTTGACATGCTTATGCTGTCTGTAGGCTTTAAGATCCAGGAACAAAATTGGTCAGGGCAGCTAAAAAATAAAGTGTAACATGGTCATCACAGAAATCCCACAATACCCTATTGCATACAGTAATGCTACCTAGCACATTAATAATTCAACTCATAAATCACAAAGACTGGTCTTTGCAGGCATGATTAAATCAGAACTTCACTAAAGGAAAGAAAAAGACAAAAAGGGAAATGAACAGACCAATATGTAATTACTCATTCCATAATGTGCAGCACCAAAGTTTGCTTAAAATTATTTAGAAAATATTTAAATACTGCTGTGCTCTGTCCTGGATCTTGCCCAGCAGCAAAATCTTGCCACACTGAAGGAAGAACATCTGCTCTGCTCCACTACCTGCTCTGCCTGATCACCATTAATTATTAGGTGGTTACTTTTGGGTTTTAGTAAACAGCATAGAAAACGTTTTGTTGCTTGCCATGTTTTGTTGGGGTTTTTTTTTGTTTTGTTTTGGTTTTCTGTTTTGTTTTTGTTTTTTTTAATGGCTCATATCTTCTGCCTTCAAAATTATAAAATCAATGGCTTTAGCCTCCTTTTTTATACTAATTCCTATAATTTCCTTTCAACTTAGGTATGCTTATATATATTTTCCCCAGTTTTGCATGCTGTCGGAGCTAGATATTGTCCTGTACTGTGTGTAGGTGTATGCAGAACTACATTTAAAAATAAATTTATGATGCATAATTGTGAGTGTTCAGTGGTAATTGAGCAGGTTTAAGGCCTATACTCTTGATCATTTCTATTTATTTCTCAGCCAGGTTTGAAAAATATTCCTTTACTTTTTAGCAGTCAAGGGATTAATTTTTAAAGACTCCACCACCAGGCTTATTAATACGAAGCAAATATGCACTGTGAGTTTGCAGTGAGCATTCAAGTCAATGGTGTTAATTGTCTTGTGGTTATGGAGGACATGAAGGTGCTAATCAGATCTGAAGTATATTTAGGTCCCTAGCCAGCTTTGAGTCTTTGAAGGGAAAAAAAAAAAAAGAAAAGGAAAAACAAAAACCTACCAAAATAAAGCAAAATAAAACAACCCAAAACAAAACAAAAAAAACAAACACAAAACAAACCCCAAAACAAAACACAAAACCCAGACAAACCCAAAGAAACAAACAAAAAAAAAAAACCCCGAACCACAAAAACCCAAACAAAACCCTAAACAAACAAAAAAGTAAAGATTTAGCTGTTTGTTTAGGGTTTGAGCCAGAAAACTTTGAAAGTCTTAATTTCCTTGCATCTTGTATCCTTTTTTACTCTATATCACTGTAGTTTATTTACCACTGTGGCTATTTTGAGAATTATTTCATTAATACTGCAGATAAATTGAAGTGTAATGAAATGGGAGAAATAAAAATATCTAAAAGGATTAGAGACTAGTACAACCTCATTCATGAATCTTGTGCCTAAACTAGCAATGCCTTGGTTGGTAGCCCATTACTGCCACTGCTTTAAGTAACAAGATAACAGTGTGTATCTTAAAAATCAATGTCAGGTTATGAGGAGAAAGTAGTATTGCCTTGAAATACTGCAGGGCAATCCTATTATGTAAACGATTGGCTTTTACAGTTCTGTGGGTTCAGGAGGAAAGCCTGAAACTGTCTTTCTCTGCTAAAAATCTTTAGCATTAGGCACTATATGCAGTGAGTGTGCAAAGATGAATTATTTGTCAAGGTACTCTTTTTTACTCTAAAAAATTCAGCCAGAGGAAGTGGATTTAGATATTTTGTAAGCAGTTTTCTTAAAAAAAAATTTATTAAACTAGAGAAAATAATACTTACTTTTAAATTATCTTTTCTCGTTCAAATAATATGAATACTAAAAATCCCAAGATAATGTGTCTAAGCCAAATGCATGATAAAACTAGAAACTCATGTACTAGTGCAGAGCTTACCTTTAACACTATTTTATATAATTCCAGTCTGGATGCAAGCAGTGCAGGTCAGGCCTATGTCTGATTTCACATATGCAGAGCAATCTTCTGTGCATAGTCTTCTACTAGTTTTGTTGTTATTTCTAATTTTTTTCTCTCCTTTTTCCTTGACCATGAGCAAAATCCCAGAGTTTATCTTTACCCATTGCTGTTGTTTCAACACTTTCTCAAGAATTTGGCTTGGACTTACTGAATATCCATGTTGACCCAAAAAAAAAAAAAAANAAAGAATGTCTAAATAAAAATTAAAAAAAAAAAATTAATTACATTTTTATAAGGAAAAACAAGCATAATCTGCAAATGTATATACTTTTCAACTATTCCAGTTGGCCTATATTTGCCCTGTGAAATATTGCAAGACACTCCAGACAAAAGCCACAATGCACAGAGTAAAAACAAAGACTATGAGAAAGTAGCATTAAGAGATTTTGAAAATGACAGCTGTTTGTCCTAAGAAGAGCACAATGTGTGAATATTAATTTATCATTTATAGAAACTGAAACATCTGGTAAATAAAAACCTACTTGAGATATGTACAAATAGTTACAGGCACTGAAATTACTTCTCAAAGTAACACAGTTATCATCTTAAAGACTACAAAATTAACAGTATGCCAAAAATAATGAGGGCAAATTTGAGGAGCAATAGCTATTGGCAGCTGAAGACAAATACAAAATTTATGTATATGCAAACCTTATTTTGGAAGGTTATGTTATATGTCAGAATGTCAAAAATGACAAAGCACAGATCTGAATTTGCTAAGAGCCTGCCATTTAATTTTAGGGTGTAAGAGGACAGGGCATGGTGTTTCAATGCTGTGGATCTACAGAGATAAATCTTAAAATCTGGTTTTGCATGGTTTTCCTTCTGTAATGCTGTTATCGGAGTGCTGAAAAAAAATGTGTAT
>VXBU01018239.1:335731-368036 GCA_013400315.1 Bombycilla garrulus | reverse complement strand
TAATATATAAGTACTTCCGTTTTCTTGGCATTAATTTAAAACATGTTAGATCCAACGCTAAATATATATATTACTCTCTTTAAAATTACTATGACTGCTTAATTTATTATATGCAGACTGAGGAGGAAGACATGAGGGCCACAAAGAATCAAGGACATTCTGTCTTGCTACAGAGAAACAAAGAAAACAAAGAATGTCTAAATAAAAATTAAAAAAAAAAAAAATTAAGATCTGGCATTAAGGCAGGTAAAATTCAAGTGTTCCAAATTCCTGCAGGTACCAAAGGAAAAGAGACACTGAGAGACTTAAGGCTGAGAATGAGGGATGCAGAAAGCCCTGATCAGGAAAGTGGCACCGTGGGCCTGATGAAGGAATGAGAGGGGACAACTTGGAGATAAATATCAAAGCACAGACAGGTGAGATTATAACAGAATGAAATGCAATAATGTTCTGGGAATTGTTCTACTGTGCTGCAAGGAGCAAATTTCCCATTGTCTCTTCTTGAAAATCCTCTGTGCAAAGAAGACCTCTGGCAACTGGGATCTGGATTTGGCATTGCAAAACATTAATCCTCAGCAATTACAAAGTGTTTTCAGGCTGACCTTCTCCTGCCACGTGGAAGCCGGGCAGGAGGAAGAGCCAGAGGTNTGCCATTTAATTTTAGGGTGTAAGAGGACAGGGTATGGTGTTTCAATGCTGTGGATCTACAGAGATAAATCTTAAAATCTGGTTTTGCATGGTTTTCCTTCTGTAATGCTGTTATCGGAGTGCTGAAAAAAAATGTGTATGAATTTTTTTTTTTTAGTAAAACATAAAGCTTTGAGGAACAAACATTTCCTTTTGCAACTTCTCTGCAGTGTGATGAGCATTTTAAATAAGCACCAAAAAGTAAACAGGGAAAAACATCCAGACATATGAGAAATGAAGCCTTTCATGAGGCTTAATTTCTGATGTCATTATTAACTATGAGAAAAAGAAAAAGAAGAAATAAATAACAACCAAGCCTGGAATCTGAAACATGCACCAAATGTAATTTATGTTTATCAAAATCCAAGCTTGCCATAAATAGAATTTTGCTGACTAATACCATTAAGACATGCCCATGTGCTTTTCGGATCCTAAATTGAACTAAGAATATCTTTTAGCAATTTAATGAAAAAAATTGTACCAATAAAAGTTAATGTATGCAAATTTCCAGTCTTTATTACAAAGGGACTTTGAATTATGATTTTTGCACTAGTAAAAAGAAATTAGTATTATGTTAGCAATCTTTATTAAAAAAAAGACACACAAATTAATAATTAAAATATCATCCTAGTTTAGATTCTCTGGAGCATCTCTGAAAATCTAAAGGGAATCTAAATCTAATGTGTCAGTAGTTACAGATAAAATTTTCTCTTATTTTTGGATAGCAATGACCCTAACATACTGCTGCTATATTGAAGCAAAAGTCTTAAATGAAAATGCATTAGAAAATACATAGATGAAGAAATTTACTGTCTTAACATTTCAGGAAAATCAGAATTGATTATAGAGGGAACACAACTGTTAAAGGAATTGTATTTATTTAGGAATGTGCTGACTTCAATGGAATTTGATTTGAAATAGAAATTAACATTCTGAGTACAAGGAAGATAAGCGGTAAGTGGATGAAAAATGCACAAAATTATCCAGATCAGGAAATTAATTAGAAAATGAGGCATTAATGATTTTCCATCTAGTAGATAATCAGTTGCAGTGACACCTGCAAAAATAAAGTCTGATGGGAACTAGATCTAGAAAATATGTCTTCCACATAGTCCTAATATTTGATATTTGGGTTTTAGAGATGTCCTCATTATTTAATGCTTATGTACATCTTTACTTAGTTCTATAGAAAATATGTGTTTTTACATTCAAAGCAAGGAGAACCTGTACATGTATTTAAAAATTTGAAGCTTAAATATCAAAAGGTACAGAGCAGAAAAGTGATGTAAACTGCTTTCAGCTTTTTTTCTTTGTTCTTGACTCCACTTGCAGAGCAATTGAAAACAAATTTAGGACAACCCTGCTTGCACTGCACATACTATTGAGAAAATTAGTATCACTTATTTTTATTTAGAATGCACTTTCTTTTTCTTTTAACTTTTCTCAGTGTTTCTTTTGTTTTTAATTTCACTTTGGTATTTAGTTTTCTGTGTTCATGATGTTTTGACACATCATCACAGAATACAAAACAGTTGCCCAAAAAAGCACAGCTGAATGTAAACTTTTATTTATTTATTTGTTTATTTATTTGTTTGTTTGTTTATTTATTTAGGCATTATGACTAACAGAACCACACAGCTTTTAATTTTAATACTTGACATTTAACATGTACTTTATCAGGCTGCAATCACCAGTGAGTACCCAAGAGTAACTGCAGAATCAGTTTATTTTGATTGTTTAACTTTTAAAAAATTTGCTGTATAACGTTTCCATGTAAAGAAAGATACTGAAACTTTCATGGAGTTTTGAGGCTGAATGCTTCTTCCTTTAGTGACACTAGGAAAAACATAAAGCCAGGAAAAAAAAAGAAGTATTTTGAAGAACTGCAAACCTGCAGGTTCTCCCATATTTTTTTACTTCAGTAATGAGTGGTGTCATTGAAATTTTTCCCCTGTGTTTTCTTGCTGCTGGAAACATTGATATCAGCTGCGTATTTGAGGATACAAATAATTTGATAAAGTAAAATAAAACTAAGAATATGTCTGAAGTATTGTGTAAACCATTATTGTCTTCAATACATTATTTTGACTGGAAATGAGGTTATCAAATACCATAAACATGTCATAAACCATAAACCATTTAAAATCCAGTAGCACATTATATATCTTATTATAGGAATTTTACTTGGGAATAGAATTAAGAGTCTGCAGTACTCTTTGGGAACAGATAGAGTCATGAGTAATGCTCAGGACAATAAAGAATAATGCAGTGGCATTTCACAAGGCACATACTTCTGCAACAGAGTGGAGAAATCTTGCCATCTTTTAAATTGTAGAAGAATTTGACGTGCATTTTAATGCAATGAGGATTTCAGCTGACACTCTTAAAACATGAAAAAAGATTGTGGGTTCTTGAACTCCAAAGTAAGTACCAAAGACAAAGAATTAGAGGATATGAAAACAGTTTTTATCTTGCCAATACTCAGTGTAAGGTAATTGGCTTTCACCCATGAGAAAGTGAATGGCAAGTAGAGAGAAAGAGATCTGTGGAGAGAAGAAGGAAATAAATTTAATGAGGTGTGCAACTAAAGGAAACATATTTTAAGCCACAAAACAGAAACATGACTTCCAAAATAGCAGGCATAAAAAAGGAGCTGAAAAAAAACCCACTTGGACATATATATTTATCCTCCAAAGCAATCCATGGGAAAGTATGAACATAATTTAATGGAACTTATAAGCATATTTTAGTCACTATTTTGCTATAATAAGAGCAGACTAACGGCAGTTCAAGAGGAAGAGAAACTAGAAAAGAAAAACAATATTTATATAATATATAATTATTCCAAGTTTTATACTAAATTGGGTGATGATACTAAATTGAGAGGAGCTGTTAACTCCTTTGAAGGTGGAAAGGCTGTGCAGAAAGCCCTGGACAAATTAGAGGGCTGGGCAATCACCACCTGTAGGAAGTTTAATAAAAACAAGTGCTGGATTCTGCAGCTGGAATGGCGCAACTCTGGATGTCTTTACAGACTGGGGAATGAGAGACTGGGGAAATCAGTGCTGCAGAAAGGGACCTGGGGGTCCTGGTCAATGGCAAGTTGAATCTGAGCCAGAAGGGCCAAGCATGTCCTGGGGGGCATCAGGCACAGCATCGCCAGCCGGGCAAGGGAGGGGATTGTCCTGCTCTGCTCTGCTCTGCTCTGCTCTGGGGTGGCCTCACATCGAATGCTGGGGGAGGTTTTGGGTGCCACAATATAAGAAATGCATTAATGTATTAGAGAGTGTCCAAAGAAAGGCAATGATGATGGTGAAGGGCCTTGAGAGCAAGTTGTAGGAGGAGCAGCTGAGGTCACTTGGTCTGTTCAGCCTGGAGAAGAGGAGACTGAGGGGAGACCTCACTGCAGTCAACAACTTCCTTATGTGGGGAAGAGGATGGGTAGACATTGATCTCTTTTCCATGGTTACCAGTGACAGGACCCAAGGGAATGGGCTGAAGCTGTGTCAGGGAGGTTTAAGTCAGATATCAGGAAAAGGATTTTCACCCAGAGAGTGACTGGGAACTGGAACATGCTTCCCAGGGAAGTGGTCACAGCACCAGCCTGTCAGATACACTCCCAGAGGCTGCTCAGCACAGTGCTAGCTGCTTTCAACATGGGAACAAAAAAAATTCTTAGTTTATCTGCAGGTAGAGAGGCTGAGTTTTGTAATAATCATGTGTTCAAGACATTTTTTCATTATGATGATTGATAACAACAATGACAACAACAAGAAAATTCTAATTAATCTACAGTGAAATAGCTCTGTGAACTTGAACCCAAAGCATGATGCTACACTGGATGACCAGATTTTTAATCTGTTGTTGGTGAAATTGATGTTTTATAAAAATTATCCACAAATGAACAAGATGGCCTTGCCCATCTGTCTCTTCTTTTAAATTTAAACAGAAATTTAATAAAATGCAATTTTTGTAGAAAGGGCTATTGACCAAAAATTATTTCCTGAAATTTCAAAATATAGTCCTCAAATGTGAAAGCATATTTTTAACTTTGTTTGGTGTCTTCCTCTGTCTAGTAACTTACTATAGGGTTTCAGATTGTAACTAGAAAATTGATGATGATTGGTATATTTTCTCTCAGTTGAAGACATGACTCATTTCCAGTCCTATGATGCTCATCTTGTCTGATAAAGAGTTAATTTTAAAAATAGAGGTTTATATTTAATCCTATTTTTGTCCAGATAGAACCTCCTATATTTTACATCATAAATTTGGGGGTACTCTGAATCGTGGTGACTTTTTTAAAACCTACTTAAAAGTTGTTTTTATTAATCACTCTGGTTATTGTGTTGATATTCCGACGTTCATTAAGATTCACAAAATGTACACTCAGTTACCAGAAACAGAGAAACACAGAACGAAATGCACATGGAATTTATGCTATCCTTAAAACACATGCTCACTGTTAAGCAGAAAAAGTTCACCTTGAGAAAGATATTAACAGTAGTGAAGCATTCTAGTATAAACTGAAAGTCTAAGAAAAGTCAATAATTTACTTAGATTTGCATCACTACAGAAAATATTGAACTCATTTTTCAGGGTGTAAACTTAAAAGACCGTTTGAATTTGACATGTTCCTGCTTTGATGCATATTTTGTAACAAACCACTCATAAGTTCCTTACAATAAATATAAGTGACTAGTTTTTTTGTCCCTTTTCCTCTTAAAATCATGTATTTTGCAGACATACTGGCAAGTAGATTATCAACAATATCTAAAATCTGTTCCTCAAGAAGATGGAAAGAATAATCAGGATTTCTACCCATGCAACTAAATGCCTTTGCTGTTATTTCTAAAAGACTTTAAAGACTAAGTTATCTAGCTATATCTGGTCAGAGAGATGCCAAATTACTGCAAGTTTTTCTAATTAAAATGAAGAATTAGAACTAATTTTAAAATTGTTTCACAGTTCAATAAAACCACCAAAAAACAATGACATAAAAACACCCTTAAATCTATGTTTATGTGTAAATTAGTCTTTTAGAGTGCATGCTGATGTATAAATTAATTGCTGTTTCAAAGACAATTTCTTTAAAGTGCATACCATGATTTGTGGGGTGTGGTAATTTGAAATCCAGACAGCTAGAGAGGTAAGTAGTAAAAAAACTTAAAATACTACTGACATACAGAAATTTTAATTTTCTACTTATCTATTCTGTTCTTTTAAAAAAACCCTGATAAATAGCAAACTAAATCTACATGAATACTACAAGGTAACATAAAAAGGAATTAATAATTATTTGAGAGAAAAACTCAAATGTGTCTTTTAAATTGATATAACTGAAAGCATGTGTCTTTCCACTGTTCTACCAGAAATTTGTATCACACAACTGCACACAATCAGCCAGTGGCTTTATCAGACAAAAAAGGGGTTCCAGGGCCATTCTTTCATTCCAGTGTTTGGGAATCCAGACAAAAGCAAATAGTAAAAAATGCTAAATAGTAATGATGACTTACTACACAAATATGAAAATAACACTTGTAATCAAAGTCAATGTTTTTCATTTGACAGGAAAAGAGCTTTTAGTTGTCTCAATGGGTTCTGATCATATTTTGTCTCAGGAGGATGTACTAATTATGCATTTTACCACCATTCATTTGAGCTAGAAAAGAATTATCTAAATTGCTATTTGTATTTCCATCTCTGGCCTTCAAAATAACTTGCAAATGCCTGTGATGTTGCTAGACATTCCTCTTTTGAACAGCTTCAAGGCAAAGGTTATATCTGCCACATAAAACTTGCTGTCATCTTTAGAGCACGCATCAGTTTAGGCTTCACACATATTTATTTTTATCGGCTCTGCTATTGCTGCACTCCTCTCTCTGCAGTGCAGCAGCTGTACCCTGGGGTTCAGCCAGCTTTATACTGCAGAACCTCTACCTTACTCCTTTCAAGGACAAATATGTTATGAATACTTAAAACTTGTATTACCCCCATTTTCTGCTTTGTATACCTTTCCTGCAAATTTTGAACAAAGTGAGAAACTGTTTCAGGGTTTCTTCATGAAATTAGGCTACTGCTTCTCTCTTCAGCTCCACTGTTCTATCAATCAGCATCAAAATATTTATCATTAAATCTTGTGTCAGTTCTGTCCCATCAAAGAACTGCGAGAAGACTAATACAATTGAAGTGAGCCAAGAAAAGGATACGTTATATCTAGAAACTACGCAATGTATTTAAAAGGCTTTGAAAATCCCTCTACTTTGCTAAGCTCCTGAAGCAAGTTCTGTGAGAGAGTATGAAGTGAAAGATGTTTCCTGTGTTTACAGTCACTAAAAGAATTAATCCAAAAGTAAAAATGTTCAACCACAACCATAATTCAGAGAGAGATGGTAAGTTCCACTGCCACATTAAAGCAATTTATACTGCATAGTTCACTTAAGCCTACATTTAATATTACCGCCAGAACAGGTTGCACAGTGCTAATGTAAGTCAGACTTTTATTGAATGGGCTTTGCTGCACAATCTGTAACAAACCCACTTCTATAACTGAGTTACTTTTTTTGCTTTCTGAAAAGAACCTGATGAAGTCATGACTCCTGAATTTGTGGAGTTCACAATTTCCACAATTCAGTAACCTGGAGGGGTACTGTGTATGAGAGGGTGCCTAGGAAATAAGTCATGAAAGTGTGTTTTGTTTCTAATAATTAGTCTTTAACCTGATGGCCAATAAATACTGGACAATAAAATTTCATTTTAACGAAGATGTGATACCTCAGGAAATGAAAGCTTAATATGCTCCAGAATAGACTAATTAAATAAACCCATCCTGTTAGGTGACTTAGAATTCTGGACAATTTATCTCACATTTTCTGGGTATCTATGACATTTGATTCTTTACATGTTTCTAAGGGGAGAAGTTAAACTCAGCACAGAATCCAGAATCACTAGAAACACAGAGTGACCGTATAGCAACAGAATTCTAAATGTATTTGTTCATACGGTAAATCTTGTAAACATGCACTTTGAACTGAACATTGTACTTTTTCCTTTTTCTTTTTCTTTTTTTTTTTTTTTCTTTTTTTCTTTTTTCTTCTCTTTGGAAGAATGAAAGGAGACTTCTTTATTCTCCTTAGTACAGAAGAATGCTCCTTTCAAATATCAAGTACCTCTTCCTTTTCAGGCTGGAGTACATCAGCATTGCTCTAGTGTTCATCATTCTTTCAGAAAAGCCATTAGGAAAACTTCAACATGCTGAAGTTTTTCTTAAACAGCAACAACCACGACAAAAACCGTCCACGTTCTTTTTCTTAAAAACCTGTGAACATTTCTAACTCTCCAGTTGTGGATCCTGATGCTACTGTTACCTTTGAGGATAGGTTCAATTTCTACAGTGCCTGGTCCTTTGATACTTTACTCCAGTGAGGTATGTCAGCAGCACTCTGCCTTCTATGTCTATTATTTTCAGAGACAATCGTTGATATCCTCAAAGTCTTTTCATTACAGACTCTCTGCTATTCCCTCTTTCTGTAGTAGGTAGTGCAAAAAATTACCTGATAAAAACATGTGAATTATGGTCATCTGTCCTAGGTTACAATGTAAAAATATGCCAGAAGGTCTGTATTCTATCTCCATCTTCATGAACTATTGAAACCAGGAGGGGCAGTGTTTTCCTTGCCTCCTCCCCCAGATTATCTGCTGTTAATGGGCCATCAATACCCTGCCCCATGAGTCACAGATAACTCCCTCTGGGAGCCATTTGTGTTTAATGGGCAATTAAGGACCCATCACATGACTCACAGAATGACATCAGCCCATTGTGAGATGCTCCGCCCAGGGGGAGGAGGCAAGCATTCCCACCTGGATATAATGTGGGGATTGGGACAGAACAAGCAGCCCTTACCCACTGGTTTCCAGAGTACAAGAGCTACCAGACCTGCCTACAGGATTGCCACTTCAGCAAGACCACCTCATCTGGACTACTACCAGCACCCTAACTAGCAGGGTGTCAGGTTGTATTCTGACTCTGTCAGTGGTTGTTTTTCTTTTGTACTACTGCATGTTTCTTACTTCTTCCTATTAAATTGTATTTCTGACTTGGAGTCTCACTGATTTTGCTTTCAAACCAGCACATTATCCAATAACTCCTCAAGAAACTTAAAAAACCTTAATAAATCTCACTATCCTAACCACACCTTAGGGAGAGTCTGCAAAATTATTTTCATTTTTCAGAGTATCTTTTCCTGCTGTGCTTTTCCACCTTACCTTCTTTCCTCATGCCACTCATATAAATACTTTTTTTCTCAAGATTTCTTGTCAATATTGCCATGTCACAGGTTTTTCAGAAAAGAAAGGACAGATTCCTGTCACTACTTTTGCGACATTTGCCAGAGAAACGCCTAAGAATGCATTAAACTTTTTTCTATAGGAATAGAATTCTGCAGTGTGAGTTTGTGTATTGATGCTCTCTCATCTCTGTCTCCTCTGAAAACTGGCATACTATTATTGTCTCATGTGTAAAGCACTTGGCAAACGTTTAACAGGGCTCATTTCTAAGGCTGCTATTCTGATCCAATTTTTAGATGAACTCTCTACAGAATTATTATTTTTTTCCTGAGAATACAGAAAACATTAAGTAATTTCAAAGATACACAGTCACAGAAATAGTTCAAATATTCTTACAAGTATGTTATTATTTCTGTTCTTCCCAACCTGAACAACATGTGGTTCTTTCATAGGACACTTGAAGCACCATCTGCCTAACCATAATCAAATTATTGTAAACCATCATTAGTGTAATACTATACAAAATTCTCATCATCTCAATAACAGAAACTTTAACTTTTGTTCTGATTATTTTTCCCCTTCATTGTATAAATTGAAGGCAGACAATTCATTTATTTTCTTAAATTAACTGCTTTCTCCCTCCCTCTTAGTCTCTTGTTCCGATAAAGAACTTGTATCTTCCGAATGTGTGAAGGTTATTTTAGATTAAAAACAAAAACAACCACAACATTCTAACCTTTATTTCTAACAAGTTTTGATATTTTCAATAATCCTTGAAAGACTGTGGATTTCAGAATTTGGATTTTTTATACAGTATAAATATATATATATTTAGAGAATATAAATCCTCTCATATGAAGTATTTGAATATGCTGGCAAAATACAGATGGCAGTGACAAAGCATGGAGAGAACCAGTGAAAAAGCCTCCTGTTTATTCTTTAAAATACATTGTATAGTAATTACAACACAATGGTTGGGCAGAATAATATTAATAAATGCAATGTAATAAACAAATAAACAATACTTGGGATGTTGTTGCATGCATGCTTTATGTCATCAGCAATATGACATCACTCTAAAGTAAATGGCCCAAATGGGAAAGCAATTATTACAGTAAAGGGCAATAAGGCAAGTTTTGACTAGCCTAAACTGAGCTGAGAAAAAGCTGATCTAATGGCACTGACATAAAAATAGTTGTATGAACACTCGAGTATGAAAGACAGTGAAAGATTGTTAATAGTACTGTTATGCTATTTTTGTCAAATATATAGAGACATAGTACCATAAATTGTGAATGAAGTAAATATTCTTGCTTCCTCTCCATTTATGGTAAACAGCAACAGAATCCTTTCTCTAACAAGCTTTTTTCAATAAATTTAAGTAGTGGAAATACTTTAAGAAATTGTCTTGAAAGATGCAGCTCTCTTTCAAGAGACACCCAAGAGAAACAGTGTTGTATATTTTAAAATATTGAAGTTTTCAACCTGGTCTTCACAGGTTCTCAGGTAAATAGGCATTTTTCTTAAGAGGTGAAAATATTGCCATTTTTTCAGTAACGCTCAGGATTCTGTAGGTAATTTTGAAAGTTAGAACACATGCATATTGCATCCAATACTTAGACAAGAAGAAGGTGCAAATAGAATTTCTTTATCTAAAGTATATCCATGCAAAAAAAAAAAAACCCTAAAAACAAAAAAACAACCAACCAAAACAAACAAAAAAAACCTCCAAAACCAGATGCCAGAGTTATGTAAATATGAAAAAGTTAAAAATCATACATCCCTTTCACCTAAACCCCAAGACATAGCCTTGGTGGAAGATCATGTCAGGGAATATTTAGGCAAATTTGACATACCTAAGTCCACATGCCCTGACAGGGTGCAGCTAAGAGCGATGAGAAAGCTGCTGGTGGCATTGCAAGACCACTGCCACTCATCTCTGATAGCCACCAGCTTTCTGTGCAGTTGTGGATGCATCCTTTCAAGGCCTATGAACTTGTGGATGTCACCTTTGTCTAGGTGTTTGTCTTGGGGTGATTTATGATGTTTACTCTGATCCTCTGATTATGTCCAAAAATGGTTGCTGTATCTTTAGGGTGCAGCTGGGGGAGGGGAGATATTTAGGGTCTGTGGTGGCTTTCCCAAAACCTCACTCCCCAGGCATCAGGGATGTGGTTTTGCTTGGCCTAGGTTTTCGTTGGCTGGCTTGGTTTTGTTAGCCCAGGCAAGAAGTTTTTTTCCCTTTCCTGGCCATGGAGAAGATGCAGCAGCAATTCTTCTGCAACTTCTTGAGGTGACAGTTTGTTAATCCAAGACCAGAGAAAACAGGACCTGTGGGAGAAAAGTCGGTCAGCAGGAGAAGGGCCACTCCGTTCCACCTCCAAACCTCGGGGAAGCCAAGCCAGGGAGAGAAAGCACACCCAGAGCCTTGGAAAGGGATTATTGGGACCCTTTTAGAGAATACAACTCATTCCAGAGTGTCTTCTCCTAAATTTGTCTCTAAACTGAGATGGTGCTCTCTAATGCTGAGGTTCAAAATTATATGACCTGTTATAACATAGGGAACTGTCTGACACAATTGCTCCAAGGAACTCCAGGACACAATTAGAGAACAACACAGTGTAGCCATCAGGCATACTGTGAATGAATATTCTTTTACAGTGCAGACCTACTGCCAATTTTTGTACACTACTACTGTATCTGCATTAAACCATACTTGTCACTGCGGAGTATCACTGCTTTAACTAAAAGAAGAAACAAGTTCATTTTGATGTGTCTTGTTTATTTCCTTTTAGCAATGCTTGATATTTTATTGTAATACTTTGAAAAAAGATGTCCCTTTTGGAACAAAAATGTACTGTCATGGATCTCACATAGAAGACATTTAACCCAGGTTTTTTGTATATCATCTTGAAATCTAAGTAGAGTGCTGAGAGAAGGGCAAGAAATTAGTTGTTTGTTTTTTACAGTGAGACAAGAAAAAGGGAAATCATTAAGTTACCATTGTCAATAAAGAAAAGGGACTATTATGTGATATTGAGCATGTATCAGACAAAGACATGCCCTTTCCCTCCCTAACAGACCAGGTTATCAGTCAAAATGACTTAACAGCCCTTTTTTATGCGGTCCTGCAGAATCACAATTTAGCAAAAGGAAATGGTCTTGCGAGTGAACCTCAAGCAATCCTTCCCTCATCCCCCCAAAGCTTGCTAAGCTTTTTTTAGTGTTAAGGGACTTTTTATCTCCAAACTCCAGGCAAAGTAGTAAATTCATATAGTTTTGCACTATATCCTTCTCAATGAATTCCAAATGACTACCTTGCCTCTTGCCCAGGGATCAACTGCTTCACCCTAGGATAAAATGCATTTCAGCATTGTCAAATGCCCCTTTCCTACCAGTATCATCTCCATTAGAAGAGACACGAAAAATAAACACAAGACACAATTGGTGGGCCATTATTTTTACTTCACAACAATTATGTAAACTATATGCCTATATGGATAATAAGGGCCTCTCAACAAAACACAAATCTAAATATAAAGCATACAAGCGATGGAAGCAGGGATGTGAGGATAGTACAAAGACATTGTCAAAACTTGCAGGGATTAGGTTAGAAGAGACATTGGCTCAGGGACTAATAAAGGGGACAATACTATTTAGGATCTTTATTCATGATTTGGGTGTTGATCAAGTCTGTGAATGATTCTAAATTTTAGGGAGCTGTTCATACCCCATGGTTGTGCTGCCATTCAGATGGGCAATTCAGACCCTGCAGCAGTACATGCTGGAGGACAATGGGCTGGAAATCAGCCTTGAAGAAAATGACATCAGAATCCTGGAAGACTACTTTAACACATTCCAGTACTGTTTCCAGTAGCAAGAAGGTCAACAACATTTGGAACTGTACTACAAGAGTACTGTCAGCTGGTCAAGGGGAGGTGACCATTCTGCTTTACTGGTGAGGTCACATCTAGAGTTCTGGGTCCATTCCTGGACTTTGCAGTATGAAAAAAGACATGGACATACTGCAGTGTGTCTGGTCAGGGACCATAAAAATTACTACAGGGCTGCAGAATCTGTTTGAGAGGCTAAAAGAGATGGGACTGCTCTGCCTGCAGAAGATGGGCCTTGGAAGGCTGGGGAGGGAGAAGAAGGAAATAAGGAGATGAAAAGACTATTACAGTAATTTCATTCTTTGCTTTTCTGTTTTTCTCATTTTGGGAATAAAACCTAAAACCTAAATCCAACAAACCAAAGTAATAAACAAGCAAGCAAACAAAAAACCACCAAGGATGGCACCTTAATACCTTTAAGGTGATTGTGACTAGGAGAAGGGAAGAAACCTTTTACCAATCTCCCTGAAGAAAAAGAAATAAAAAATCATACTGCAAACAACATGTCCTTTATAACTGTAGGGAAAGAAAAAAAAAATTGAAAAAAATTAAGAAACTCAAAAATAATCTTGGCAAAAAAAGTATTTGTTTACTACAGTTTCCAGTGAAATGATGAGATAACTCATACTGCCAGGTCCAGAAGTGCACTTTCCCCTTCTACAAAATTACCTTGCTGGACTCAGGGTCAGCTTGCTCATTAAAGTTGTGGCAAAAAGCCAGAACAAACCTCAATGGGGGCTCAGCTCTACTTTTTTTTAGGCACTGTATTTAGGCTGACATCTTTGTTCCTGTCTCCCACCTGAACTATCTGTCACAGAGCAATAAGTAGGGGCTGATCTGCAAAGCAAGGTGAGCCAGGCACAGAGAACCCCCTCACAGCCAGCAGGACAGTGACCTCACCAGCATGGACACAGTCCACAGTGCCCAAGGAAGGAGAATGGTTCTGAGACAATATGCAGGATCAGCAATCACTCTTTAGGATCACAGTAAGATACGGTCAAGATTGAAAAGTAAAGTACAAGACAGGATCAGGAAGGTATAAAGCATCTGAAGTGCCAGAGCAGAAACAGTGCAGCTTACAGGCAGTCTTGCAGGCAGGTCCCAAGCAAAGGTGGTGGAAGGGACCATCTGCTGAAGCTTCTTCCAGCTCTTCACAGCAGCTCTTTCTACTTGATAGCCTGGCAGTCAGCTAAATTCCTAGAAGGAGGGAAGTGAACTCCAGGTCCTGACACATAATGTAAGAATTCCCATTAATATAATGATTCTTCAATCAAGGAAAGAACTCTCCTAGAAAACATATCCTAACCTTCTGAGGGCAAAATGTAGAATGAGAGAATTTAGTGAGACAGACTCAAAATTAAATAAAACCAAGTTTAGTTATTTTGTTTGTCTCCAAGGAATAAATAGAGAAATTCACATATTTTACACTGCTCTTAGTTTTTTATTTATTCCCTATTACTCACCTGGGTTAATTACTAATCTGCCCTTCACTGCAGAAGAGGAAGCATTTTTGTTTGTGAATACATCAAAATCTAAATCCATCATAATTGAGTAGGGTTTAGATCCTGGAGAGACTTCTAAGCAACCCAGAAACTCTACCAAACTTCAATCAATTTTCTTGATGGGCAGTTGTTAATCTTGTGCTGAATATTCCTGAATATGTGAAAATAGGTATTTTTGAAAATAAATACACATGATGACTAATTAAGATGGAAAATTAGTCTGTGAATCACAATACCGTTAACCTTATTCTCACTACTCTTAATTGCATTTCAGGTTCGATGACAGCAGTCACTGGATGTGGTTCAGATGTATATGCAACCTTACATTTGTAAGTTTCTCATTATTAAGTACATTAAAAATAAGTATTTGAAAATATATTGAAATTATCAGCTGACCTTTTCATTAGGTAATTTCTACTCTATTTGGCAAGTGGTTCTCTTTTAAAGATGACTGGCATGTTACATTTGTTTGGGGTTTTTTTCTGTTTCTTTGATTTGGTTCAGTTTGGTTGTGGTTTTTTATTTGTTTTAGTTTTGGGGTTTTTTTGCCAGTGAACTTCTGAGGAAAACTTAAATTGCCTTAAAGCAGGTGATGAATCTGACTCCAAGAAGTAAAAAAGTCAGTGAATACTAGCAATGAAGCATGACTGAGAATGAGTATCTCCTGTGTCATCTGGTTACAGCCTTCTCTGCTTCACAGGACACATAATTTCCTGCAGTAGGAAATACACTGGGATTCTGTGCACATTATCTTTTTGCTTCACCACAAGTGTGGCATTCACATGTTAAATCCTGTCTTCAGCAGTAGTGTAACTCTGCCATCCATTAGCAATTCAGGGTAATGTTTCCCTGGGCTTTCTCTGTGCAAGCTAGAGAAACAAACTCAAAATCTGTTTTGAAGAATTACATTCATTTATAGATTCTATTTAAGTCCTCTAAATTTTTTTGGGCATACACCAGAAAAAAATCATATATCCTATTCAAATTGATGACATAATATGGAGCTCAATTCTGAGTATTAGCTGTGTTTTATCAGCTTCTCTTGCTTTTGTGCCTGAAGCATTTTCTATTGTCTCCATTATTCAATAGATAAATATTTGGACATTGTGAGTTTAAATATTGGATGACAGGAATCTCACAGGCTAAAGCTAAATCTTTTTCATAGGCCTGTTTGCCAGAATTTGAAACCCTAACAAAAAAAAACAACTTTAAGGATATCTGTTTTTTCAGTGCACATAGGCAAAATTCTGTGGAGCCTAATTCAATGACAAATTGCAATAGATATTTCAAAGAAGCATAGGGAGAGATATTATTTGTGCTATACACTAATTACATTTTGCTGCTCATTGTGCAGTAAGCACATTTTCAACTTAAAATTGTCATTTAGACTGTACTGTGTATTGTAAGTAAGCATTGTACAGTGTGTAGCATCTCAACTATCATTACTACTGTACCACTAATAATAATAAATGATAAAGAAATTTAAATCAACATTTTCCTTCATATAGATTTTCTTCTGATATTTAATCTTTATACATTACCCAGAAGAAACTCTGGTATCCATTTTAAAAAGAAAAATGTTGAACACTGACAGCCATGCAGTCTATAAATACATTTTTGTCTAGAATTTGCTGCGAAAAGGTATGAAATTGTGCATAGTACACTACTCTAAAAAAATTAATAGTTGTTATCAAGCTTCAAATAACAAGAATTTCATCAAAAAATATAATCTTTTCTTGATGACAAAACCCATAATAGGGAAGAATTGAGTGTGTGCATGCAAACATCATCAATGGCTCAAGATGATGTAGGAAACAGTCCAGTGGTGAATACTGCTGCAAGAAAAGCAACTTTCAAAATTCTTGGCAAACTCAACATTTGTGCTATTCCATTTCTCCTTTTGAAGTTGTTCCCAGTTTGGTCCTTCTAAGCCTTGTAGGACATAACTTAGCATAATGACATTGAAAGACCCTCCATCTTTCGACCTTTAATGAAAATACATTTTACTCCCCACCAGAAGTTTACAATTTTCTGAGGCCGCTGCACTATGCTTTGTGTTAGAAAAAGTTATTTCACTGTGTGTCTTTTGCCTTGGGGAGCTGGTGTTGAATACAATAACAGCACATTTAATTTACCTATATTTTGCAAGACTTCAGTATCAAGAGCAATAAAACTAGAGAATATGGGTTGTGAGAAAATTCTGTAACTGGCAGTCCCATCATATACTGTGGCTATTGCTGGAGGCAGGTCTCAGATTTTATATCAAATTGCTGATGCTCAGAACTGAGGATTGTGTGACTTTGAACCTCAGCTTTGTTTTAACTAGGATAACTACTGCAGATTTTTTTTTCCCCAGCTAATTTCTTTGACTTATGTTTTTTCAGGGCAAGCTTCATTTTATAGGCATAGTAGCCTCAAATAGTTTTGTTTAGACTTAGGTATTTTTGACATGCCAGTATGATGTAAGATAGCTCAAGAGAGCCTAGAGAAGTGGACACCAAGGAGGCTTCAAAATACATGCGTGGGATAACAAGAGATTGGGCAAACACTGACATGAAGAGAGAGCATTTAATTCTTGCCCTTTAACAACAATCTGAATTTGGAAAAAAAAGTAACAAACAAACAAAAATCAGGTGTCATGCTGGGAACTTCAGCCAGTGGCTGAAGGTCATACTGGTGGATTAAATGTATCTCAGTGATGTATATATGTTACTCTCTTTATATATAAGTCACTTTCAGACTTCATTGTTACCAGTCTTTTAGGGAACAGAAACTACTTCCATGGCGAATTGGGTCTCCATGCAAATATTTAATTCCTGAAGCTACAGGCCCTATGGCAACTGTGAATTTTCATAAAGATACTTTCATTTTTAACTACAGTCATTAGTTTTTCTGTGTTTTACTGAAAAGCTCAGAAAAATTTAATTCTATTGTGCTCAGAATGTTTTACACAGGTGAATTCAATAACTGCCGGTGTTTTTAAATGTCTAAGTCTTGACCTAGGTTAACTCTACCAAACAATGCTTACACAACATTCAGAAATTATTATAAACATTCCAAGAAGTAGATTAGATGTGGCCATGATGTTCAGAGGACGAAAAATGTTTAGGTGTTTGCTGAGGAAGAAAAATGTCTAGGTGTTTGGTTATGAGCTTTTCCATTTCAGCAGGCTTTGAGAATAGCACTGGCCATTTCATTCACTAGCATCAGTGTGGCCCTTTGAAGGTTCTGAATTCTGCAAAAAAGACCAATTCCTGTTGTCTTAAATAAATCATAGAGAGATATAAATTTAAAGTAGATCTGGTAAATTCCCAGAGAGATGTTTACAAATTTGGGGTGGGTGATCTTTGTGCAAAGACAAATATATTCCTAGAAATGCTACATATTTAGTTTTGCATCATTTTCTTGTAAATTATTTTTCTGACCAAGAAAACAATGATATTATAAATATTAACAGTGATGACAGTAAATAATTTCATTTAAATTGGCTTCCACTTTTATATCAATGTTCACCCTGAAGTTCACTAAAGCATTCAGATAGAAAATAAGGTATATGGTGATTTATGGACATGTATTCCATTATATCATGTTCGTATACATAACTCTCATGACTAAAGTCAAGTCTTTAATAAATGAATATTTGCCTTCTTTTATTCTCCAGCATGTTTACCAAAACTGTATTGAGTATCTCCAAAACTTAAATACTATGTTCTAGATCTTGAAATAGAAAACAGAATCTAATTAAATTGAAACATAGTTTTCTATTCTATGAAGAAAGGAACCACAGTAGGTCATCTGATACAACCTCCCTGCCCAGGCAGGGTCATCCTAGAACACATGGCACAGGATTCTGTCCAGATGGTTCTTGAATATCTCCAGTGAGGGAGACTCCATAACCTCTCTGGACAATCTGCACCAGTGCTCGATAACCCTCATGATGAAGTTTTTCCTCATGTTCAAGTGCAACTTCCTGTTCCTGAGTTTCTGCCCATTATCTCTTGTCCTACTGCTTAGCACCACTGAGGAATAATGACAAATACTATATAGAACACAAGGAATTAGGTATCATTATTTAATTTCTCTCAGAGCCTGTACCTTGACTTCTTTCCTAAGCATGCCCTTCCAGATCTGAAAGGGAATTTTTCAAAGGAAATATGAAATAAAATTGACAAAATCTATCAGTATCCTTGTATTTAGATTAAAGAATTTTAAATAAGTTTTATACATAGTTTTCCCCCCCATTTTCAAAAAAGACTTATCTTAAACATCAGTACAAATAAATAATATTTTAGGTTTCTACATTGAATAGCTGAATATGCAGTGCTTAATTTCAAGCCTGTGAGTAGCTTGAGAACTTTAAGAATGTGTTAAGACTTACCAGAACTTGAAACCTGAATAATGCACTCAGCAGTAGTGAAATTAACAGAATCAGTGTTTAGGTGCAATGTAGAAGGCCCATTTTACTTAATTCTTTCCTGGGAAGTATGTTGAATGTGAATCCTGACTTTTAATTTTCTTTAAGGGAGTCTGTCAAAGGCACCTCTATGAACAGGCAAATCTGCTATTCATTATTAGATGTTCACAAGACATAGTCTCGTGGAGCTGCATATTCCATATTCTGAGTTTCCTTTGATCATTGGATACAGAAGAACTACCTTCATTATTTTTGGACTCATGATGTAGGAACCAAATATTTTCCTCTTTGTTAATTAGATCTGAAATAGTGAAAAAACAATTTCTCATACAGAATTACACTTGATAACCTATAAAAACATGTCACTTGCAAAGAGAAGTGTTCTATGACATTTCTTAATCTTCCCAAAGCAAGCAAAATAAAATGAAAACCAGATGGATGCCCAAAGCTTTTTAACAGAGTTTATAAAGTGTGTCTTCTTTTCTAGGCTACTTTGACATTGTTTAGCTCAATGTTTCAACTCTAAACACTGTTCTCAACACTAATCCCTTCAATATTAAACATATATTTAACCATTTCTTTTAGTCACTGAAAATAAATAAGTGCAGTTCTAAATCGTCATGCTGTGATATGTCATATCAATACATTCTTGAAACAATTTATCATACTTCTCTACAGACATGAAGGCCAAAGAGATATTTCCACATGCATTCAATACAAATGGAAGTTCCACATAGCATATGTAGAATATAAACCTACCTTTAGATAACTCTGTGATAACATTTGTATTCTTAAAATGCAATTAATTTTTCAGTAAATAGTTTTTTAATCATTAATTTAGTGTTTACATGAAAGTTCAGTTGCTGAGATTCACTGTCATCCTCTAAAAATGTGACCCTGATAATCCCACCGTTGTCTGAGAACAAAAACCAGACACTAGAATATGAAACTGCACAATGCACAATTTTGCAACAGTATCTCACATATAACTACTGTTTGGTTTGCATGTGGTAGATTAGATTAGATGCAGGAAACAGACAGGAAGAAAAATATCAGAAGGGTACTTGGAAAGTGAGCTCCCACTCTGATACATGCAACAGTGCTCCTCCCATCTGTATTGGCAGCCCTGTGGATAACACTATATTCTATACAGTGGCTCTGGATAATCCATGCATGCTCTGTTGGGCCCCAGGCTTAGGGCTTGAGCAGCCCAAGTGTTAGTGTGAGTAGCTCCTTTAAGGGAATGTCCTCTGTTGGCATATCCCCCATCAGCCTGTGCTGTGCTTGTGGATGTTATGACAGAGATAATGTTACAGAATGTCAGGAGATGGTAGGTGGTTCTCTTTGTTATGCAAAGTAAAGGGTACAACAGCATGGGAGGGAGAAAAGGACCTCTTTGTGAATTGGATCTGCACAGGGTTCTATAGGAAAGTCTATGCTTGGTCTGTGCTGTGTGAAAGGAGGGTTGTCAGGATACAAAGCATGCAAAGTGTACTCTCTGTCTGTAGTCCTCTTTATAATCTCTTATTTAAACATCTACTTCACTATACCATGTGTTATTTGGCCTTTTTCTTTGAGACCCACATAAAACTTTGCACTGATCTACACCTCCTTGCTCCTACCCTCCCCTAGAGGGCAGAACACCCTAATTGTCCCTTTCCCATCCTGCAGGCCTGTACAGACTCACACTTTTACCACCTCATCTACATTCATTCAGTAGTGTAACCGTAATCCTATTGATCTTCACTTTTATTTTCTCATGTTAATCTTTTTGTCTATCCATGAAAATCACTTAGCTGATCCAGAGCACTCAAAACACTTGAGACATCTGTTAAATGTGTTTTGTAGGCTGCAATTAATGAGGTATTCCATATGCATCTGGGAAATCAGAGATTGTTAGTTGATATTGTGATATTTTACATGAAGAATGGATAAGTCCAACTTGCTGTGAATAATACGACTTCATTGGTTGTTTCTTTTTTTTTTTTTTTTGTATGTGCATTGAAAGAGATTAAAATGCATAAATATGTTATTGTTTTCTGCCATTGCATGACCTTACATGTACTCTTGTGTAAATACTCAGAGTAAATGGAATTTTTTTTCCTGGTACCTCTGTGTCTCTGAATGGGCTTAGAGGTACCTCTTACTGTTTATGAACACCACATACTTCCTTCTTGTATTGCAAACTCCAGTTTAATAGCTGGTCTCCTTTTTCTTGATGTTTTTCTCCTTCAGTTTTTGACTAGAATTTCCAGGGTAGTAATTCAAGACAGTTACATAAAATTGATGACCAGCTTTTGGTTTATCCAAGAAGTCTTGATAGTCTGCTAGGTAGGTTATATAAGGCAGAAACTGTCTGATATGAGTCTGTAAATGTGTTTAGTGGGAGATTTTTTGATAAAGGGACTGGAAAGGAGCAACTGGAAAGGGACTCTTACGAGCAATCTCCTAAGAGATCACATAAGAAATCCCATGAGTCAAGTAGAAATCCCTATCAACCAGGTTGTCACAAGAAAATCTTATTTAATTATCAGTACATTTACTTGCTTATGCTTATGCCAGACTCTGATGTTAGACTACAGTGGTCATACTTTGGTAAAAGGTTTGACCTATGCTCTCTAAGGAAGCAATTTTAACCATGGAATTGGCAGCTGGTTTGCAATTTCTGTTCTCAGGACAGGACCTCAGTCACAAGGTCTTAATGCAAGAAAACTATTGAGAGATCCTTAGACTGATGGATAGTCCAAACACTGAAGTAGTAGAAATAATTATGTTTCTGGATTCAGACGAATTTCTGCAAGGACCATATGTGAGGGAACCCGCAAAGATGGGACAGTATGTTCTCTAGAAAACCACTGAATGCATTGAACTCATGATGCTTTTTAGTTAGTTGCTGTTTTGAATCACGAACAAAAATAGTATCTTGTCAATATCCTGCCACGTAGAAACACCTGATGCAACCTGCCCTGTGGACTCAGGAGGATGATTGGTACATTCCCACAGTTTGCTTGAGCGTGAGATTTGGTTCATAATTTTTACCTGCAACCAGAATTAGCAGGCCTTAAATCAATGTCCTTGTGATTTATTGTCTCTGAATTATAAAATAAAATACAATTTTAAAAAATGGAAAAAGAGTAACAATCTGTTGCAGTAAAAATACTTACTTTGCAAAATATCCTTCCCAAAATTTTGCTTTTACCTTGTGAACGACAGTTTATTTCTTGCATATGTGAGGAGTGAAGTGCAGAGTGAGATAAGACATGCTTGTAGAATACTGCAGATGTTTGCTTCTATCAGTTAACTTTGACCACTCTTCCAGTTGTCCCATATGAATCTGCTGAATAGATATTGTATCTTCACCTCTTGTATCTGAATCTATGTTGTTTCCATACAAATTCTTAAAAAAAGACCGCAAACAACAAAAAACCTTTAAGCAAAAAAAAAAAAAACAAAAACAAAAAACCCCAACAAAAACCCAAAACCCCCAAAAAATCAAACAACAAAACCCACAAAACATACAAGGTGAAATATGGATGGTGTAGGAAAGAAGTTAGTTCAAGCTGACAGGATTTGGGAGCACAGCTTTTGAAGCCCAATTCCCCTGGTTATTGGTTTTTGTTACATTTCCGCAATTGTCATAAACAATTCCAGTTACAAAACACACTACTGGATTTTTCAGAACACAAAGCCAGAGTCTTGGCATGCCGGTTCATTTCTAGACTGGGCTGTGAGAGGAGTGTGTGTATGTGTGTTTATTTTCTTTATTTGAAAATATATTTAAATATGCATGCTAAAACATGCAAAATGGATAAAAACAGTTTCAGTGTGCAGTGTTCAGAATACTACTGCAGTGCAATGTGCATGTTTATATAACTATCACAAAAACCACAGGGAAAGATAGCTTTGAACCTGGGCTTTCCTAAACAATTTTTCTTTAACAGAGATAAAATAATGAAAAATACTTAGTTAAACTGCTGGCCAAACTCTTATTGTTTGTACTACTCCTGGAAAAGACCCTGGGGAGCAGCAGTGGAATCCGTGCTATTGATTGGCTGGTTAAAGAGAGGCCTATTAGATTGAGACAGGCTAGATTGATTATACAGCAGCAGCAGGAGCTCAGATTCAGAACTGAGTGAACGTCAGGGTGAGAGAGAGGGAGAGCAAGTGAGAGAAAGCGTGCAATAGAGGGAGACTGTACCCGCTATAGCACCAGTGTGTGACAGCTGGTGCCTGATAACACTGATATTGAGCTCCTTCAGTGGAGAACTTGCTGAGCTACCCTTTTTTCATTTGCAAGAGGATGCCAGCTCTAAGCCAGTGCAACTGATAACAGACTGGATCTTGGAATAGTTCGTTTCACTTACAATTATATCTCTCGTGTTCTGCTTCTCTGAAGAAAGGCTTATTACAGAAGACAAAAATTCATTCTCTCCCCTTGCCTCACATATTATTGATGATATACAGAATTTGATCTTCCAGGTAAGGAAATTATCATTTATGT
Source organism: Bombycilla garrulus (assembly GCA_013400315.1). Lineage (NCBI taxonomy): Eukaryota > Metazoa > Chordata > Aves > Passeriformes > Bombycillidae > Bombycilla > Bombycilla garrulus. The sequence continues at coordinate 344,753 of VXBU01018239.1, read as the reverse complement.
TTCTCAGCAGCTAAAAAAGGAATTATTCTTTTTGTACCTTGCACATGAAATACAAGCTTTGGGATTTGTTCTCAGAATGGATTTTTTGCACTTGTATTTCTTTCATTCACAGATTATATGTATAAATTGCTGTGTACACCTAAAGACGATAAACAGAACATGGTTTGTGCATTGCATTTATGATGCTTAACCCTTTAGGTGAATGGAATGAAACAAACAGAAAATATTATTTCTTTCTACTTGGGTAATGTTTTAATGTAACTTGTCCCACACATGCTAAACCTTCTGGAGTAATAATGGCACACAAGATCTCCCATATTATTAATTCATTAGTGTGCATATTGTGAAGCCAGGTAGAGAGAATATTTACCTGAAGGATTTCTCAGTGCTTGTCAGTAGTTTGAAATAGTATCTGTCTTTCGACTGCAAGCTTGCTACTGCTGAGCAAATATGGTCAGCCTTAAATAATTTATCATTAGACTGCCATTTTTTTACAGATATAGTAGTTATTGCTAGCATTCTGCCTGCAAAGAAGGATCAAGGCTTATGACTTGAAATATGAAACCTAGGATGTTCTGTTACACTGTGCTGTATGTTTGAGGCAGCCATCCCATGGACTCATTGCCTGTTTTGATACGACATTGACTCTACTGTCTCCTAACTGCAGAGTTCTACATAAAATTTGTGTATTTCATTCAGCAGTGTTTTAAGTGGTTTTGCTGTCATGGGTGATATAGGTTCTGATAGATTGCTATGATTTTGAAGGTGATAGGCTATATCTGAAATAACCCAGCTTTTGGATTTGAAGTAAGTCATGAAGTTGATTCACTGGGGGTTTACAGGCCATGCAAGCATAACACGAAGACAGCTCCTTCATTAGCAGAACATTCCTTCCAGCTGTGACAACATGCACCACCTTCCTCATCAGTTTTTGCGCTCTGCTCCTTGTTCCAAGCTGCAGAGATTTTATATACCAGATACTGTGATTATTTCCTCTGGGTGGAGCAGAGGCATCAATCTATTAACACTTTTTTAGTGTTTATTTAGGTAGACTTTGACCCAACCAAGTACAGAGTTCCAATGCTTTGGCCAGTTAAGAAACTGCCTATAGCAATGTCTCGCCACTAAGAGGTGGACCTATGTGTAATCCAATTTATCCAGTAACGAAAGAATCACAAATACAGAAAAGCACTTTCTTCCTTTTCTTTATCCAGATTTTTAAAATAAATTTCCATAAAACAGCATACTTAAATAATTAATGAGTTATGAAAAACCCAAATGAGAAATGGAGTTGTCAAAATGCATATTTATAATTTTAAAAAGACATACAAGAATTGAGGACCTTGGATATATAGAGGTTTTTTTACAAACTAACAATAGTTTGAAGGGGGTATCTGACCACATGGACAAAATATACAATGCTTAAGAGAAAGCTTTGTCTTCTATAATGTGTCATATGAATAAGCACTGGCAAAACAGGAACTAAACTGATGAATCCAAACTAAAGGCTTAAACTATAAATATACTTAAACTGCAGCATTTTAATACCTTGCTATTTTAATACCTGTGCAATTTAAATACCTTGTATCTTTTATATGGATAGTGTTTATGCTATTTCTTATATACACGAATGCCTGCAATTTCGATGCTTCCTTCTGAAACACTTCCTGGGTAGCCAAAAATTCTCTTGGGGACATGTTTTCCACCATTGCTTTACTGAGTGGTATTTTACTCCATAAAATACTGGCAAAGGTGAGCACTGCATGGAGTCAGAGCGCAGAATCTGACAATAAATAATGGAAAGAAACTCTTTATGTTTTAATTACCCTACTGAAAATTTTAACACTAAAACAAAGACATGGGCATTGAGAGGTAGATTTACCAAGCATAGACAGTATTTCATAAGGAGCTAAGATAGTTGAATGTCTAAGTCACTTTGTATTTTTACAAAGCTTAAGGCCTACCTGAGTGTATTTCATGTGCAATTTGACCAGCAAAAAGTCATTTATGTGTGCTCAAAAGCTTTCCTACATCTTTTATTAATACACTTATTTTCTCTCTGAAAGTTCTTTTTCACTATAGCCGTGCTCTTTAAATACATGTTATAATTTTCTGATTAGAAAAATATCATGTTAATTCTGTGATTTCAAAGACAGCAATATTTTTCCCTTCACGTTAGTGTCTGTTACTAGTCAGTTTCCATCTAAGCCATGAAACTCCAAATAACACAAAAAAGTATTTATTTTTTCAATGGGAATATTTAATTTGAACTCTAAATTTATTATTTCAAAGTGAAAAAGAGAATCAGAAACCCAAACAGTTAGTTAAGCTTACACTCATATCCTTCTACTCTTAAGATGTTACTCATTTCCACAGTAAATATTGTAAGCTTCTTCTTTTGTCAGGTCCACCAAAAAAAAAACATGACAAAAACACAAATCAGAAAGAATTAAGAGTTTACATATTACAAACTGTGCATTTTCTTTCAGGTCTTTGATGCTGTTAATGTTAATCGGGACTTTTTGTAACACTTTAAACAGATTCACCTCTTTTTAAAAGTTTAACTTGACCTTTTTGAAGTTATGTTGCATTCCTGTCCAGCTTGAAGTCACAGAATGTGAATTTTTATTTTCCTAGCCAACTTGAAGCCATTAGGGGGCTCTTTCCTCCTATGATATCACACAGAAAGCTGCAATACAAAGATACAACTAGTTCCTAGACTTGTTTCCAAAATAATTCTTCTTGAATTAATTTATTTTGAATGTAGGCCATTTTAATAATACAGAGCAACTAACAATCTCTATTTTTTGTTTGTTTGTTGGAGAGGGTTCTGTTTGTTTTGAGTAATTTATTGCACATAATTGAAACCTTTTATTGTCAATTAATGGTTATATCTGGAAGTTACTTTATGTCCCAGAAAGGAGAAGCAGGGAACATGTTCAGCAAAAATTTTGAAGCAATCCCTGGGATTACTAAATCTAATTAACAACCTGAATATGAAGCATCTCTTATATCCAAGAAACTAAAATTTATTTATTCCAATAACTGTGAATAATTGGGTGACTGGCATTAAAAAAAATAAAAAAAAAAGAAGAAAAAAAGTCTCTTGAGTACTGTTATATTGTACTGAAAAGAACCTAAAATATCTAAAAGTGACATACTTTTCCCTTATACACCGTGCTTTCAGAAGGGCTAAGTATGCAACCAGGGGTTTTAGATCACTCTTTATATCACAAAATTAGAAAGTATAAATTCTGAAAATACTCATATGGGCAGCTACACTGAAGTTACCATGAGCCAAATTCCAACATCTTTGTTCTGCCTATTATTCTATAGTTTCTGTAAATTCATTGCATCACTGGACCTGAAATCAATTGAGAAGTTTGTACTATTTCTTGTGGTATTGTAAACTTTGTAAAATTACTAGTGGGATTCCTTGGAAGGAACTGTAGAATATTCTAATACAGGCTAAGGAAAAGAATTAATTTTTTTGCAAAGCACAGCAAGGTAGTTGCTAACACTGCAATAGCATGCTGAGGTGAGGCCAGGAGAAACACGAGTGTCAAAAGACAAGAAAAATAATTGTCCTCCTGTTCTGGTTTTGAAGCATCTTCTTATTCCTACCATTATTGAAAGAAAAAAATGACAAGCTGGTAAATGATTTTACCCACCCTGAATCAACCTTCTACTCTATATTGTTTAGCTTGGAGACATTCCAATACTACCAACTCCATTCAAGAAAAAAAAGGACTGACACACTTTGTGATGCTTGACATTCACAATGAAGGAGTATAATCTAGCCAAGTTGGAATTAAAAAAATAAAATCAAGATAAAAATATATGTTATTTCTTGGTTTTACTGCACATCTGAATAATCTCTCTATTTTTACATCCTCTTATAGCAACTATCTTATGACATATCAATGAAGAACTTTTTTTTACTAAAAAATATCTAAAAATTCCAACCAGGACCTCAAGACACTTTGTTTTTTGCTCTGCATAGACAAGGGTCCATAAAATATAAAGAAATTGTTAAAAATATGGAATAAATCAAGTATTATTTCTGAGATAGATAATTGATGCTTCAAACTCAAATATGATCATTAGATATGTTATTAGCACATTACAAATTCAGCATCATACAAATTATCTTTGTGTTGGTAGATGAGGTCTTATTCATTACTGAAATGTGGCTAAAGTTAACTATGATTTGCTTACATTTCAAGTAATTAATTCTGTACACATGAATCAAAGCTGAGATGGCATTATTGTTAGTAATTCATGAGGCACAGCATTGCCAGATAGTCAAAGGAAATGGTTGTTCCACTTATTCTGCACTGGGTGATCCTATCTGGAGTCTTGTGCACAGTTTTTGGTTCCATGATATAAAAAAGATATAAAGCCATTAGGGAGCATCCAAAGGAGCATCCAAAGGAGGTCCACAAAGATAGTGAAAGGTGGATGAGTGGGGAGGGCGTGCAAGGAGTGGCTGAGGTCACTTGGTTGTTCAGCCTGCAGAAGAGGAGACTGATGGGAGACCTCACTGCAATCACAACTTCCTCTTGAGAGATAGAGGAGGGGCACGCACTGATCTCTTCTCTCTCATGACCAGTGTCAGAACTCGAGGAAATGCCATGAAGCTGACTCAGAGGAGGTTACTTTGGATATTAGGAAAAGATTCTTCACCCAGAGGGTGGTTGGGCACTGGAACAGGCTGCCCAGGTTACAGTACCAGCCTGACAGAGCTCAAGAAGCATTTTGACAAACACTCTCAGATACATGGTGTGATTCTTAGGTTGTCCTCCGCAGGGCCAGGAGTTGGACTTTGAGTTCTATTCCAACTCAGGATATTCTGTGATCATATGACTTTAAGGCTCAAATCAGACCAAGCAAATTGCTGGAAGCATGACAGGAAGTGTGTAGCAGAAGCAAAGAGCAGAGAACACTTCTTGGCTGGAGTCAAGTGCCTAAGCAGTCAGACTCTTTTCTCCTCTATAAAACACATTTTAATTTAATTGTATACTTAGCTTCCTTAAAATCAATGTAATTTAATGTAAAAGACAAAAATTAAACTTATATAAGATTCTGGCACAAGGTTTCTGCAGAGCTTCACTCCAGAGGTAACTCTAATTTACTGGTTGGTTAATTTATCCCTTATTTAAACACACTATGCAAAGCACTTTAAAATACTTTTGAATGAAAACTGTTGTGTAAATGTAAAGTATTATTATGATAAACAGAAGTCACTCAAAGTTGACAGAAGTCACTTCAGCTAATGAAAACTGCAAGAGTCTGGGGTACTTTATTAAGCATGAACAAATAATTAATCTCTGATGAATGTTTAAAGACAGAGAAACAGTTCTTAAGACATTTACTCAAATAAGAAATACTTATTTTTTAATACTTCATGTTTTCTATAATATATGATGGGAATAATTCAAATAACTAGATTTTAGAAGTAGAGAAGTTTGCAAAAGCAATTATTATACCTACTGTCAAAATATTTTAAAGAGAAGCAATAACAATGTAATTGAAAATACACTTTATAATATGATTTAAAACAGAATCTTCTGCTTGTTTTTTAAACTTTTTTTAAATTTTATTTTTACCAGAAACAAATGACAACACAAATGAAATTGCATTGTAACAGCACCTGCAGCTTCCTCAAATTTATATACAATCATATATATATATGTATATATATATGTATATAGATGGTGGCATCCCTGCCATGTTGGAAGTAGATGACCTTTAGTGTTACTTCCAACCCACGCTGTTCTATTATACATATGTGTTCATGTACCTGTATTTAAGCTTATCCTTTACTGTCTGTATTCCACACAGAAGTATATACCCCTGTTAAAGTAAATTTTCAATTTTCAGGAATACAGCCATGTAGAACCCAAACATATTTCCTAAATACCATAAAAGAAAAGGGTTTTTCGTTTGTGAAGCCATTTGAGGGTACAAGTTATAAGACAGATACAGATCATCAGATGCCAGGATCCTAACAAAATACTATTTTCCTTGATATTTGAAAGCACATGTTCACATAATCTGCTTTAATGCTGTGATGTGATAACAGAAAGGCTTTGTCGAGCAGCATGCAACAAACTACCATTAAAACACACCAGTACAGTTTTGACAAAAATTCTTCAATTTTTTTGGGTTTGCTTGAATTTCAGAATATTTAGAAGTGAGCCAAAAGTGTTGTTGCTTTTCAAAATACTGATTATGTTTGGTTTTGGAAAAAGACATGGATAAGTCCTGGTCTGATCAGTGACTATTAACACTGGTATGTGGAGTATAAAGTGAGTGAACAAAGTTCTGTGGAGCAGGTGATAGTGAGAAGTACTTCACTGTGCCCTGGCAGATGCGTAAAACTGAGAATTAATGTGCTTACAGCAGTGACAAAGCTATGGCAACACCCTGAGTATTTATACACCTACTTTTTTCCCTCAGAACCTTTTGTGACTGATTTAGGATATAACACTGAAGGTTTCATTCCTTTCCTCCAATCATCAGTTATTAAAGAGAAAAACAAAACAAATCAACTAACCAAATGATCAAAACAACAAAAAAAACCCACCAAAAATATCTCATACCAAACCCCTGTCAAATCCATTTTCAGGCAAGCTGTTAAGGTAAACAAAATGAACTGTCAAATATTAGTAAATGATAAATTTTTTTGTTGAGCATGATGAAACAATAGTTTTGTTCTTAATACTGTGTAATGATCAGAAGCTAGAAGGTCTTTGTGGCCCAGAATATTTAACAATGACAATACAAATATTTTGCAGCATATGGAAATTATGCATACCAGAAAGAAAGTAAAAATATATTATATTCCTTTCAATTCTATAAATTTCTGTTTGATAAGTCTGTTTTTCATAGGGGTACATAGACTTCACCAACTTCTAAAAACTACTGAAAATACAATGTAGTGTTTGCTCTTCCTGGCTTCTTAAGATGCATTAATTGTTCCTAATTCTGTGCATCACAGCTGTACTGATATGTGTAAGGGCAGTTTTTAAATTAATATTTCAACTTTCAAGTGTAAATAAGAACAAACTCATCTGAAAATTCCTGCTACTGGTGCATTTTACTGAACTGGATTACAGAATATAAACATATTCTTAATTTTTTAAAAATTTAACTTATAACAGACTATATCTTCTTATTACTGTGTGTAGAACCAGAATTGGAAGCTACCTTCTTAAATGAAATAATGAGTAACTTCTGATGGGGAAACATACTTTCAAGTTCCCTACCCTATTTTGAGACACAGGAAATCTGAAGCAGGTTCAGGTGAGCTTGGATGATATAAAAGGGGCATTAGATGTTTGTCCATTAATTCTATGCACTGTCATACATCAGTATATATGTACAGACTCTAACTAGCAAAATTACAGCTATGTCATCAGTACACGTTCTTTATTATCTTATGCCAATAAAACAAATATCAGTTCCTGGGATTATAGCTGTTGTGAGGTGGTTTATCAACAGCATGGCTGGAGCAAAGTGTGAAAGCTCTATAGTGCCCACCAAAAATGGAAAATCATCCCTGTATTGCAATGACCAGGAGCGTGATAAAGCAGATGTATCATACAGATATTATAGTGAAGATCAGGGACAACACTCTGGGAAAAGATGTTTCTTTTTGCACTCTGTATCTATATATTGTTGGACTGCCACAACTTCTCAAAGACCTTGGAAAAAAGCTCACAGCTCTTGGACTTGACTCTCAGATACATGGGATCAGGAAGACAACATCAGTGAAATTATGCAGATATACAATTAGTAGTTCTTGTCACAGTTTTTGTACTGTTTAGGAAAATTGTTCAAACTAGAGTTGTACCTTACTCTAAAATGGCACAGTTTAGTGGGTTTGTATCCAGGGGAACAACTAAATAATTATAGATACGTGAGATGCAATCTCCTCCCCAATGTAGCTCATTTTCCAATGGCTTGCCCATGTGCAGCAAATACAACATGCCTGGGACATATCAAACTTCATAATAAATTTAAAGAATTAAATGAAATTATACTACGCAGAGAGAAAAACATGCATAAAACCTGTCCAACTATATTATATATCGATCTAAACTGAAATCCTTTCTCTGATGATTCAATAATTCTCTTAGGCATCAAGATTTCTACCTTTTAATTTTGTTTATATAAATATATATATATATATACACGCACATGTATCTGAAACTCATTAACTTCTTCACCTATTTTTATAACTAAGTTTCCCCTCAATAAAATTTTGGAGAAGCCCTACTGCAAGAACTGCTGTCACTTTGGTTGATCCACACTAGCGTGTTGGAGGACTGAATGTCAAGATTTACAGGACATCAAGGTTAACTCATCCACAAGCTTTTATCATGCAATGCCATGAGGAAAGGTATCTTTCATTACTTTGCATAAACCTTGGCATAAGAGTATTTTCATATAGACATTTACCAATAAATAAATTATACACTGTGAATTGCCATTCTGGTTTGCCATCATGTATTTTCTTTTACTCTGTCATAGATTAACATTCTCAAGAGGAACCAAAAATACTTTAGCCATGAAGATTTTTCAGACAGTGATTAGTGGACCAATCTTACTATCTATGCATATCTCAGGAATGTCATTTACAATAAAATCCTGAGAGAAATGCTGTATAGTACGTGAAAGTATTCCATGGAGCAAAGGTATATATCTGAAAGTAAAAAAGAAAGCCTACCTGACACTGACAGCAACAGCTATTTCAGCCTGCGTAGTATTTGGAGAGGTTATGGGTCCCTGATACTTTTGCTATTGATTTTACACACTCTTGCAAGTCTAGAAGTTGTGTTGAAAAGAATTGGCATTTTCTTAGATGGCAAAGTTTCAAGTGTTCTGTGTTGAAGATGCCTACTTTAAAACTAAAACTGCTTTGCAAGTCTCCAGTATTCAAGAACAGAAAGCTGTGTAATGTTACTCCCTTCCCTTCCCTTCCCTTAACTTCCCTTCCCTTCCCTTCCCTTCCCTT
>VXBU01018239.1:301462-335597 GCA_013400315.1 Bombycilla garrulus | reverse complement strand
TTCCCTTCCTTTTTTAATTTTGTTTCTCAAAGTCTGCATCAAAGTCTCTATCACTTTTCTCCAGTTTTCTCTTCTTTTGAGAGCATTTTTTAAAATTTATTTATAGGGGGAGATGGTGGGCAGGGCAGGAAACAGTATATTTTATTAGGAAAAGGACCTAAGGTCAGCCATTGCAGTCTGTAGCTATGTGGAATTTCTAATTTTAGGGGAATAAGAATGTTGAAGACTGTGAGGGGTTTGGTTGAATTTGTTTGTAGGACTTCTTTTATTGTTTTTTAGCTGATGAGTCTCTAGTCACTAAAGTGATAGGTGCTCTACACTTTGATTAGATAAATATTTCATGTGGGCAGAATATGATATTCGGTCTTTTGAAAAGCTTTATTTTATTAATGAATTTGTTAAATTTCTGCACCCTTCAATAAATCATTGACTTGGGTATGAAATTAAATATAATTAGGTCACCCTGTAGCATGCTTTTATTGTAGATGATGTGAGAACCACTCTGGATTTAGCTGCACTTCTGCACTTTCTCAGTATGTGTCAGCTAGGAAAATTCAACATAACGAATGTGCTCTACTGTTAGTAATGATAATGTGTGCCTGGAAATACAGTACATGAAGTCTTATGGACATTAAAGTATAATCCTTAGGGAATAAAAAAATCCCAACTATATTCAAAACTCTGGCTAGTGGATGAACTGGGAGACAATAATATTCTACTTAATAAATAAAAATTAAACTATCTTTTTAAAAAAACAGTAATAAGCAAAACTGTAACACATTTCACAAATAATGTTGTGTTGGTAGTATTGTCTTGAACCTAAATAAAATATAATACTGGTTTATTTTTTTTTGTTTGTTTTTACATTTTTTTTAATCTCTCTTTCATTTTAGATGCATATGTATGCACAACTGAGTCACTACAGAATTTCCTTTTGAGATCTCAAACAATCATTAGATCCACCACTCTTAGTTTTATTTCAGATAAAATGCAGAGTACACTGGAAATTTTATCCCTATACTCCAAAAGATAGCATGAATAATCTAAGTCATTTATTAAATTACTCAAGTCCCTAATTCTCACAGGCAGTCTACTTCTCTTGAAATCAGATCCTTAACATCATTTGCATCCAGTGTTGCAAGAATCAGGATGGTTAATTCCTCTGAGCTAGCAAAACTTTTCTGGCATAAAGTGGCATATAAATTCTGGCTAATATATGTCAGATGATATTTTGTCATAATAATTGCCATGACTTTTAATAATTCTTATTTCATTATATTTTAAAGTATTGAAGCCAGCAGTAATTTAATTTTGTGATTTTGTACCGCACTGAGATATTTGCACTGTCATTTTATCATCATGAACATAGGTGCTGTTCCTTGTATCTCACATTGTGCACTACTCACAATATTAGATACAAAAAAGATTTATATTCTTAACAATTTTGTACACAGTTTTATCAAATAATAAATTTAAAAAATCTCTCTATCAAAGTTCCTTGTTAAGGAAATTGAAAGAAAGAAAGAAGACCCTAATTTTTATTGTTGTTTGATCATACTGTTCTTTCTCAAAAAAATAAATCAATTCTTCAACACAAACCATACACATAGGATTGTTAGTCTTGAAAAGAACCAAAGAAATACAACTCCATCTTTCAATCCCTGTTATATTTTCTGACAAATCTAAGTATTATTCTTTTGTATTAATGGACATTTCTGCCCTCTTTCTCCCACTCTCTTCTCTGGAAGAAAATTTTCTTAGGAGTAATACGCTTTTAGAGAATAGGTGTAAATATAATTCTTTGAGATATAATTCATAAAATTCAGGAAGTCCCAAGTGTTGAAAGTGCTCTACAACAGCATAAAATTTTCAGGATGTAAAATAATGCTTAATGTATCTATGTCATCAGAAATGCAAGATTTATTTCACACTACCAAGTTTGGATTAAATCCACCAACAAAACATTCAAGGTCTAGATCTGAACTTTGGAATGCTCTTTTTTTATCATGCAGCATTGGTTTCTCAATGTAGTGATATGCATTAAAAATTACTAAAACTTGAAGACTTGTTTTAAATTTCCTTTGAATATTGGTGATTTTTCTAGTTACAGAATGAATGATTCAAGGATAGTTTTAGAATTACCTAGATAATAGTCCCCTTAATGTGTTGAGAGAATAAAATCTTAATCAAATTCAACTAAGTTTTTTAGATGCCGTTAAATGTAACTTTGCGTATTTCCCTATGCATTATCTCCAGCCCGAGAATTGCATTTGACATGCAAAGATAAAACTTCCATGGGAATTACAGCTATGATATATTTACAAGTAATCACACAAGTACATATAGATATCTACAGTTGTAGATATCAGTGTGCATATAACCATGTCTCAGAAGCTTCTGTTTGAAAATTGAAAAGTAGCTATGCTCCAGGATTCTAAATATTAAAATCTATCCACCAAGAAAACTGAAATGGAAACAAACTGTGCATCCAGATAAAACAGTTTGCATGTCCAGCAGTAATATTTTACTGTGAATGACCCCCTCACCTGCACTGAGCATGTTGATTACTCAGACCACTGAAGCACAGGGTGCTGTGCAGAGCCATCAGTCAACAAGGTAATTTATGATGATCATCCTTCTGGGCAAGCTAGGAAATGAACTAGTCATTACTGGTTTCTTCTATCTGAGGAAATCAGTTCCCCTGTTGATAAATATTCACCAAACAAAGAGAAAATCCACCAGTCTCTCTAACATTTCCTATTTATAGGGTAGTTCGACACTGTGGTTGAAACTGATTGTGCTTGAATGCAGCTTAACAACAAGAAGCATCTCTTTTTAACCTATGAGACTCTGATAGATGTGTTCATCAATAACATAATTGGTTTAATGATACGAGAAGCTGCTGTTAGGGTGGCTTCAAGTTAGGAAAAACGACTTCCCTTATATGTTTTGGAAGCAATGCACAATGTGATGGCCAGCATTCTACTGAAGCAGAGAGCAAAATACGGACTTATCTCCCATGCTTCCATTGACAGTAGCTGAATGTCCCTTTTAGGCATGCAAAGGGTTACGTTGTTTCTGCCTCCCGCCAGGGCTCCCTTTGTGGGGCAAGTAACATCCTGAGGTGCCTGAGGGCCAGGGCCAGGGCTGCAACTGGAGGCTGGGGCCAGTGGTTGAGGCAGGGGCTGCCTATAAAACCTTCTGGAAAATTGCTGCTGGTGTGGGAAGGAAGTACTCATGCCATGCACAGGACAGCTGCAAGCCAGGGAGTACAGCTGGGCAGGGGCCAGGGTGATGGAGAGCAGTCTTGTGCCATAGCGTGGCCGTGGGAGCAATCTGTCTCGTGAGGGAAAGGAGTGACAAGGAGTGGCTGTGAGGAGGTGGGGTGGGTAAAACAAGAGTCACTTGTTTTACTTTCTACTTTTTATTTTTTTTTGTGGGGCCCTCCCTTTAGAGGCCTGTGCTGTGGCCACATACCTTGCTCTTTGTATCACCTGCCCTGGTGCCAGGCTGGGGTGCTGGGTTTGCTGCTGGGTTTGTTGTAGGAGGAGTATTTCAGTGGTCCTGGCTGCATTTGCTGGAGGGCAGACAGCCTCGGATGTGCCAAGAGTGGAGTTTTTGCAGACCCAGGGAGTTAAATCTCAGGGGAAACTTGCCTGAGAAACTGCAATGAAGATCTGATTGTGGTGGATGAGATGCCAGTGATTAAGGTCAACTTCTTTTAGATAAGAAGTGATTTAGGGGAAAAGGTGAAGAGGTAGGGGCAGACCCTGGAGGTAGTGAATGAAGTAGTTTTTAATCTCTCTTCTTGTAGCATAACAGTTGTAGATGGCAATACTATTCACTAAATAAGGCCATGTTGTGGATCTTTGGCTTGAGGGCTTTTATTGAAATCTTGGACACTTGATGGTAAGACGATGGTAAGATGAGGAAATGAAAAGTTGTACAACAGCAGAAGGCTAGAGTTGTGGTGGTTGTATTCAGTTTCCCTTTCATCTTTTGCCAAAATATTAAATCATATTGAATGGCACTCTCCTATGTTGCTGGTAAACCTGTCTAATCTGAATGTTTTAGACTTGGAGTGCTATTTGTTCAGTGTGCAAATCCAAATGAAACAACATCAAGAGAGCCTCAGAGAGATGTGCAGCTGACGCATGCTTCACAGACTCATGTGCTGAGTTAATTCAGATGGGCTGCTGGCAGATGGAGGGAGTCTCTGGCCTTTGCCTTACTTAATCTTGCCATCCCATTGACAGTGGCCAGAGTTGCCCTTGAACAAGCTGTCATTCCTCATTGTTGCCAGACCTGTTCCCGGCAATTCCCATAGCACTTTGGTAACTATCCATGATGTCCTTGTATCAGGAGTCTTTGATTTTCCAAAATTGTTTATTTTTTTTATTCAAGCTGTCAGTCTCTTACAAAAATGTAGAAAAATGAGCTACGGTTCATGAAATGACAATGACTTTATGGCATAGGCTCACTTTCAGAGATTAATTTTTCCCCATCTCAAGCACAATGTATCATACTGATCACAAAAAAGGTCATACTACACTGAAGAGAGAGCTTTCCTGTAATTCCCAGGTTCAGGAGGATGGATCCAGGAAGGCTGATAATGACTTAATGGACTCACAAGTGATGTCATTTGAACTCTTGTGAAAATGCTGTTTACTAAATTGAATAATAAGAATAAAAACATCATTCTTTATGTTCTCACTCTCTAAATCTAGTGCCTAAGACTCACATTTAAATGACTAGTAAACTTTTGTATTTTATTCAAATGATTGTTTAATAATACTGAGTGACATCAGCTAAACTGTGATAACTGGAAAAAGAAAGCAATCCTATATTGGACATAAGCTTTCACACATAGTACTTAGTACACATAGTATCTGCCCTTTTCTTTATCAAATATCAAACTGAAAAAAAAAAAAAGAAAGAATCCAGGACTGCCTCTCAGTGGAATTCAGGATTATTTTATTGGGAAAATACAGTTTTGTCATGTTTCCCTCTAACTGGATATTTATGGGCTGGTGATGAAAGTTAAAAGGTACTTAAAAGGTACACAGAATGTATTCCCTTTCTTCTTGCTCTCTGTATTGAGTCACCTATACATATATGTAAGACTTAAAATCTCTAAACTTTTTCCTGGCTCTCTAAAGGTCTATGATTTTTTATTTTTGTTTTAGCAAGGCTTTATAAAGCAATCTGTCAAAAAGTATCTGTGATAGGACAGTGAAAGAAGATGTAGGTGATTTCTAGAAAAAACTTCAATCACTTTGTTCTGCTGCCATTGAAATGTATGGGGCTTTAGGTTTCCTCCAGTGTACATGCAAATGGATAACTTTCTATAATTGTTTTATTCCAAATGGACTCAAAATTTGTAGAAAGCATCATGATTTAGGTAAATCAAAGAATATAAATTCCTTGCTTTGTTCTAAAGACAAAAAATTGAAACCTTATCTAAGAAAGAATACCAAAAACCAACAACCAACTGAAATTTCAGAACTTGTGTCATGTGTAACATTGGGCCAAATGAAAAGTCTGCTATCTGAAGATATTTCCACAGCTCTTCATACAGCAAAAGGTTCATAACTTAAATATAAATTGTGATTCTTAGGTTTTTATTTGACAAATGAGAGCAGAACTTTTACTTCATTGTGTTGCTGTTTACAGGCTGTCAAAATTTGCATGGATTTGGTATTTTTTTCACTAACAAGTGCTATTATTTACAGCCTTTCACGGAATTAAAAAAGCCACCAGTCCACGAGGTTTTTGTGCGCCAAATGATAAAGGACCTTGTTCTTAAGAGCATTTAGTTTTCCTACTGGATTTTAATATAATGACCAAGCACTCAAATAATATTATTTTTAAATACCTTGTGAATTATTTTCAAATGCTGGTGGAATACGTAGAGCTCTGCCATTAAAATTGCAAGTGTGGCATGGTCAGTGTAGGAGCTGATACTTATCCGTATTATGTCTTATTTTATACAGCTGGTGTCATGTATTTTCTTCTGGCCTGAAGTATTACCCATGCATTTGTGTTGTCGTAGAATACTTCCTTTCTTCTTTCCAGCTAAATCTCAGCATATTTTGGTAACACTGCACCGCAGGTGTTGCTTTCCTGCCTGGGATACACATGGCAGCCAATGAGAGAGACTCTAGAATTGCATGTATATAAAACTTTATGGAAGATGAACAAACTATTTCACTGCAAGTTAGCAGGAAATATGAACGTGTATAAGGAAGAGCAGTTGTTATTTAGAAAAACTCCTTCAGTGAATCTGATTCTTTTTTTACATGCTCTTAAAGCTTTCTGTCTGTACTTGTGGAATATTCTATTTTACATGTGTCATATAATAGCCTACAATTTCCTACAACTAGTGGAGTTATTGTGATATTATACAAACTCAAAGATGATGCAGACCTAGTGTTTAAATTCTAATCTATATCAGAGTATAATATAATTTATGAGTTACACTACATGAATTAGGGGGACCTTGAGTAGATACTGTTTTTTAATTAATATTGATATGGTAACATTTTAACATTTGCCAATTTGCATTGCAAAATTTCCCTTTATCAGAGAGGATTGAAAATTTGAAAAATTAATATTGATTCTGAGGCAAAACTGCATTATTGTGTCTTTGGTATCAGCATTAGTGACATGTACAGTCACATTACTCCTTAGGCACAAACCTTGTCTGAGTTGTGTGCAGAATACAAATATGGAAACATGTATTGATACTGAAATTATAACACTAATTACTATTAATTAAAATTAAGCCACATTTCCACAGTGAAAGATTATTAATCACATTACAATTTTATATAAAGACTGAGTACCTTTTAAGTTTAATATTAAGTAAATATTGGGTGAAATGTGCAGAATAAATAGATTAAGTCCTCTGATTTTTGGCTGGTTGGTTGGTTGGTTGGTTGGTTGGTTGGTTGGTTGGTTGGTTGGTTGGTTGGTTTGGGGTTTTTGGTTCTATTCTATGCAGGAGGATCAGTCAAGTTAATCATGATGATCTTCTCTGTCTTCCTCTTAACTCACTAATTTTTTGAGAAAAAATAGTTACTCTCATGTCTTCATAGATCAGATCCTGTGATTTTTAATTTTTTTAATTTTTTTTTGTTTGTTTTTTTGTTTTGTTTTGTTTTTTTTATATTATAGTGTTTTATCTCAGCCCTGTGTCAGTCAGGATTTTTTTAAAAGCGTCATTTAATCAGATAAAAATTTTCACAGATATTTTAGCTGCTTCTATCAATACATTGTTCACCTGCTTGTGTCAGTGCTTTACAGCCTGAAGAAAGGAACAAGGTATCAAAAAATGAAGTACACATTTCAAAATCAGGAAGCTTGAGTGGGAATTCCAAATTGATAGGTAGTTCAGAGTCTTTGTCAAATGTTGATATTTTTTTTATTGAGTCTGTTTTTCAGCGTGAGGAAAATAAACATAAGTGTCTACACTGTGCATTTAACACTCCAAACTGTCGGGATATTTAACAGTCCAAAACGTTGGGGTATAGGGTATGAAGATAAATATTCTAGCTTAGTAAAGCTTTAAAACACTTTTCTAGAATATACAAGCCCTTGAATATCTCTGTAGACAGTAAAACCACAACTGCTGCTCCTCAAATCCCCATGAGTTCTGTTTTCATAGGAGGTAGGTAATAGAATGTGCTTGCACTATTATGATCTCATACCATTTTCTTGAAGTTGGAGGGCAACTGAAGACACGTGCAAAGTTGTATTCACAGTATCACAGAATATTCTGAGTTGGAAGGGTCTCAGAAGGAACAACGAGTTCCTTTCTGAAAGTAGTCTTGTTTGTGCTTTAAAGGAATTATTTATTGTAGTTTGCAAAATTTTAATTCAGATTTTCTTCTAAATAATCAAAATATTTGAGAAATACTGTCTCTTGATGTTTGAAGGACTTTTGTGAAAATTATAATTTAAAAAGATACTTCTGTGGAGTGTAATATTAGCAGACATCGAGTATTTGACAGGAAAAAAATACATAATTTACCAGGAGAAAAATAGTATTTTGCCCAGAAAAAATATATTGAGCTGCTTTGTCTTTCAGGAATTTTTTCAAATCTAGAGAAGTTCTGAGAGTGCATCATATAATAACTACTTTTGTCTTTGTATGACATGTATTGTTGAAGTAGCTGGTTTATACATGTTTTCAATAAGAAAATATGGGGGGTTTCTACTATTAAGCTAGACATGAATTTTACCTGAATATTGTGGCAAATTTAAGGTGATCATTAAGAGGCAGGCCAAGTATATTTATATTCATATAGAAGGAACACAGGATGATGCCCTATACGAATCTTTAGGGTGAAGAAGAATATTGGTTGTGCCAGATGCCCTTGGTAGACTCAATAGGCTTTTTTTGAAGCACTTCTGCTCTCATGGGTTTATGAAACCAGAAATGGCAGCACATGGAGGAAAACTTGCAAGATGAACTTGAGTGCAGCAGCCCATTCATAAATGTTATATTGTGTGTTTTATGCCTGATATTTTTTTATGGATGTGGACACTTCCACCATCAGAAGTAATTAAGAGCAAACAAAAGAGCTGTGCACAAAGAAACACAAGCTTAAAATTATCTGTATGGCTTTGTGCTGTAACTAGTGTAAGTGTATAACCAAGCATTTTTATATCTTAGGAATGCAACAATTGCTACAGCAACAGTTGCAAGGAAAAAGGTTTCTTTTCAGGTTTTGTTGTCAGTTCTCAACAAAATGAATCACACACGGTGGGGGAGTAAAGCTGTCCCTGTGTTTATGATCCCTGACTCATTCCACAGGTTTTATTTGCTTCCATTTCCAAGACATTTTACTACTTTTGTACAGCAAATTGTATCTACACCATAAAGTAACAGTTGCAGCTTTTACAAGTCTGGGATTACATATTCCCTGGACAGTTTTCTTTTCATAGGGACAAGTCTTGAGATATCAAAATTCTGGAAATGTAGGAAATTGTTAGAGGAAAGTTGGCCCCAGGTGACAAAAGGAAATTGGAAGACAAAAGAAGAAATAAAAAATAAATAGAGTCTTATTGCTGCAGAGGATCAGCTGCAATAGCTGTTTCTCCACTCCCTTATGTTTGTGAATTTTGACCTCTGTTGTTAAAGGTGGAGTTTTTTTTCTAGGAAGAACTTGATAAATGCTTCATACTCATGTACATGTATAAAAAAGTGACTTGTGATGTCAGAGCAACAGTGTGGAAAGAGACAAGCCTGGCTAGGAAATGAGAATAAAAGGAAGGGGGTATGAAAAGTGCTGTAGACATGTACCTTATAGCCTAATTTTTCAGTTTTCACTTGCAGAACCTGTGCAGTTACTTCCTCTCAATATACATATTAAGGAAAGCAGATGGACACTAAAATAAGGAATGTAAACTCCTGAAAATTAATCAAATTTCCTATTTGTGCTTAATTAACAAATTTGATGAAACTTATTTCTTTGTTGCAAAATCAGTATTGAGGTGCTGGGGGTTTCATTTTCCAGAGTGAGTCACTGTGAACCCCATGGATGGTGTCTGGAGGGTTGAAAGTGGCTAATGTGAATATCAATTAATAGTGTTCTAGTGACAAGGTGCTCTGCAACAATTTCTTGTTTACACTTCTGCCTTGACAAGTATGTAAACAGCAAAAATTAGGAGATATGGTTTCAGTTTCTCTCAAAAATCTATCACTCAGAGCTTGACATAGTCTGAGATTGGAGGATACAGAGGATAGAAAACTGGGAAATCATTGTTTCCTTTGTTATGAACTAGTCCTCTGGAGTTTCTGATCATGTCGTATCTGTCATATGGACCTTGCTGTCCATCCTGTCCTGTGATACCACAAGCAAGAATGCAAGAGATGTTCAATCTAAAAGAATTCATGAATGATCACAGAATATTTTGGAAAGCTCTGCAGCAAATTAGAAGAAAGCTACTGTAAGAGGCAGCCATAGTACTTTGTAGCAGAGCTCAAACATAGCATGTGCCTGTCTTGGATAAAAATCTTAGATAATTGCAGGAAATTTGTGGTACAGATGAAAACTAAAAATGCTTAAAACATGCTGTTAGATTTTGGGAGAGTATTTCTTCCTAATGATAAATCTGATGACAAGTCTAATCATAAACATTTATCAGATTATTTAACATTTACATATAAACTTAGGCAGCAGTTTAATATTTCTCTTTCAATGGCATATTTCTCTTACATTGTCCTCATCTGGTCTCTAGTTTCTATAGTCTGGAAAATATTGGGAAAATGGTTTGGAAAAGCACTTAGAGTGCAAATTATTGATGTAATGTGTGTTGGACCCACATCCATGCCCTACCTTTCCAAATATACTATGGTACAATATATGTTTAGAATAATTTTGAAAAAACAGTAAGCCTATTCAATTTTGAATCCTTTGAGAAAGAATATCCTTTATAATCATACTTTGATACCTGTCACTTGAGCCTTGTCTTGCAGGTTTAAATGTTTGCTTTCTGGAATGTCTGTGCTTTGTGACGCATACAGTTAATGGAAACTCCTTAGAAACCCACTGCAGAATTTTTTTTTTTTCCAATTATGTGATGTTTTGATGTCAGAAATGTCACTTTTTAATTTGAAATAAAGTGCAAAACAATTCTGTTAAGCTCATGTTTACCTGTTGCTCAGTAGAATGTTCAACCGACATAAACGTTTTCATCTGGAAGAATTAAATGTGTATTCTTAAATAATATCAAATTTTGTCTTTCTGTGAAAATCCATCAGAATTGGAAAAATACATCATTGACATCTCAAACAGCCTGCATTTATTCTGCCTTTAATGATGTATGTCTTAATTAGACTAAGATTTCAGTGGTGTAGCAGGAATTCTGAATTTTTTGTTTTTCTTTCCCTCATATAGCTTCCCTTCCCCACTCCCCAACTGAAACAGTATCAAAATGAAGCAGTACAACCCAATGTTGAGGAAAAGATGTTAAATCTTTTTTTAAAGTTTAGAAGGGAAAAAACTTAGGTATTGAAATAACAATTAAGGAACTAGAGGAAATAGTTAGAAATCATCTGATTTTTTATTCTAAGTATTTAGTGAAAAATTAACCATAGATGTAATATGTTTACACAATTGTAATCTCTCTTCAGACCTCATATAAACATTGCAAAAAGCTAAATATATTGAAGATGTCATAATTAATGCATGACTTTTGATACTAAGTGGTGTAAATCTTTATTGATTTATAAGATGGCTTGAGCTCCATAGAAAATATAGATCCAAGAAGTGTTTTGTCCTTCCTCTGTTTATAGCTGACCTTTAAGAAAGGTCTAACAAAGAGAAGAGGGCTGCAGTCATCTTAGTCTTGCAGTCTTTTGAGGCAGTTCATGAATGACTTCTATGTACTGGGAGAAAAAGATGCTGTCCAGTGCTAAAAGGCAATTTATTAACCATATTAAAGAAGTAGTGAAGAGTGTCTGCAGTTTACTTTCATGAAAGGCAAAAGCTTTAGGCCAACTTTGAAATATCTAAACACTGTAGTTTTTACTTGCCAGCTAGTTGTCAACAGAAGTACCAATGGTTAAACTCACCTTGGAAAATTATTTTGACTCCTCCTTCACCTATTGTCTTAAGGATGCTGCTTAGTATGAAAACAAGTCAAACCAAGTTGATCTACTAAGGAAGTGTGCTGTAACTTTAGGAACATAGCAATGGAAGGCTTTATTACAAGTGGAATTTGGAGTGAAATATTTGTGACATTTTGCAAGAAAAGAAAGTGATCTAACTAGTATTGCAGTATCTCATTCTTCACTTTAAAATAGCAGTGCTGCTAATTCCTAGGCTTGACCTGAAATTCATTTGTTTGTCTGAAACACAGGCGCAGTGGTGGACTGAGGACATGCTTCTAGGCAAAGCCATTATCCAAACATATTTTCTTAGCTTAAAAAATGCATCTAGATGATTATTTGGTTATTGAGCTCTGTGGATTTTCTAGGAAAAAAACCCCACAAACACAAGAATAAACACACCCCATAATTCCTGCACACACACCCCCACACCCCTTTTCTGGAGGTGTTCATGGCACAGCTGCAGCTTGCAACTGCTGCCATTCATGCAGTGAATTTAACAATCATCTTTAAGCATAAAAGAAAATAAATCTCCCTTCTCCTTTTTTGTTAGTTACACAGCAGGCTGCATAAAATAAAAACTTGTAAAGTTTAAATTAAGAGGGAACATATTTTTAAAACTTCATGATCATTACAATATTACATTATCTTTTTTTAATTACTTATACAAAGACAGTTCTTACTAGTTAGAATTATGCATTTTTTAAAAATAATTTTTTTGTTTAGAAGGTTATTGGAAGATATGAGAAATTGCAAGTTTGGATTGGGTTTTCTTGCCACGAAAAGCTAGCATGCAGTTTATTCCTTTTGTTATTCACAAAAGAGGATAGCAAGATTAATGACAATTTAGTATCTCTGTACAGTCAGCTCACCCCTCTCAAGGAGAAAGTTGAGGCTTCCATTTTTATTCTTCCTTGTCCTCTGCTGCTGATTGTAAGAATACTAAGCAAGTTAAAGAATGCGTTTGTCAACTAGAACATCTTTCTGTTATGACCTGGATATTCATCACTAGTCCTTCTTTAGAAGTCTGGAATAATGATGCATTTGGGTGCTTGCTGGTCTAATCTGGCTGTCAACCAGCAACCTTGAGTTGAGATGCTCTTTTATCTTGTGAAACAGATTCATGAGACATTCACTCTTTAAGTAAAATCAACTATTTGGCTTTTCTTCCTCCACCACCAACAAGGTGTGATGCTGTTTTGAACTTAATTTATTCAGCAAACAAACAATGAAATCTGTTTCTGTCAGCACTTCCATCTTGGAAAGCAGAAAAAAAAAATTCATGTGGTGCAGTGATTAATGGTTGTGATTAACTCCCTAGAGGTTATGGCTTCATGCCCCAATGATTCTTCTGTCATTACTCTGGATAAGATGCTACATTGAGCACATATGCCTTCATCCATACAGCTTGCTAAAAACCTAGAGGCCGACCTTTAGCTGTGTATTTTTGACAAATGCACTTTAAATGCTGAATGTGTAACTTGTGCATCCTGGGCTGAAGTAAGAGGAGTGTTGTCCCTTGGTTAAAGGAGGTGATCTTTCCCCTCTACTGACCACTGGTGGGACTGAACCAAGAGTTCTTTGTTTACTTCAGTGCTCCTGAGAACAGCAAGGACATGAACTAACTGGAAAGGGTCACAAGGTTGATGAAAGGACTGTAGCATCTTGCCTACAGAGAAAAGTTGAGAGAGCTGAGACTGTTGATGCTGAAGAAAACTCCATGAGATCTCATAAATGTGCATAAAATACCTAAAGAGAGGCTACAAAGGCAGCTGAGACTGGATCCCTCTTCAGTGATGACCAGAGGTAATGTGCAAAATATACAACACAAAAGGTTTTCTCTGAACATCAGGAAACACGTTTTACTGTGAGGATGACTGAACACAGGTTTCCTGAGGAGGAATCACTGGACATGTTCAATGCTGCCTGGACATGATACTGTGCAACCAGCTATGGGTGTCCCTGTCTGAGCAAAGTAGGACTGTACCAGATGATCTCAGGAGATCCCTTCACGCTTCAGTCACCCAGATTTTTCCCAATCCCCTTATGCCACTTTTTAGGGGGGAAGGAGAGACAGAAGAGAAAATGTGGTTTAATTTTTCATTTGTTTCTCAGCATCCTACTTTATTTTTAGTTGCCAATAAATTAAATTAATTTTCTTCAACATTTTTTGGTTTTGGGTGTTATGGTGATCTTTGTGTCTTTGTTGTGAACCACAAGATTTTTTGTTTTATTGTCTCCCTTCCTCTGTTGAGGTGGAAGAATAAGAGAGTAGTTGGGTTGGGCCTGGTGGTCTACCAAAGTCAATCCACCACAGGCATAAATAGAAATAAAAATTTTAGCTTGATTATAACTTATTACATTTCTAATTTTTAAAAATTAATTACAGTGTATATTAACAGCAAAAATAGAACTGTGATTCACATACCAATTGCCACAGAATATGTCTAGAGAATTATTATGATTTTTGTTTAATTAACCATATTTTAGGACTAAAGAAAGAAAAAAATCTTTAAAATTTTGAACTTTTGTGTGTAACCCTATATATCTTACATATTTCCTTGGTGCTTCCTTAATAGGGAACTCGTTAAAAGACTATCTGTTTTAAGTTATTCTATTTAAGAAAGCTCATTTTCATATTATTTCATTCTTTAGCTCTGAAAAATCAAATAAATCACTTTACTACAAAAATTCATAGGATGGTTTAATGATTTGAGTGAGAATGGACCTGTAAAGTTTCAACTCCCTGCCATGGGCAAGGACACCTTCTGCTAGACCAGTTTTCTCCAAGCCCCATCCATCCTGGTCTTGAACACAACTTCCCTGGGTAACCCACCCTGGCTTATCACCATCTTTATTTTAAAAGACCTTCTTCCTCATGTTCAGTATAAATGGATTAGAACTGTTGCCTTTTGTACTATCACTACAGGCTTTGATAAAAAGTGTCTGTGCCTTTATCATAAGCCTCACTTATAGGTACTGAAAGGTCACAATAATGTTTTCTGAGGCCTTCTCTTTTCTAAATGGAACTTTTCCACCTCTCTCAGCCTTTCTTCATGGAATTGCTACAACCAACAACCAAATACCTTGGTTTCTTTGGATTAGAATTGTTTTGCCCGCAAGTGCATTTTACATACTAATTTAATTTATTTACACAATCAAATTATGGAAAAATTTGTTCTTGCCCTTCTTCACAATGTTGTTACAATTATTATATTCTTTTATGTTATTAATACCCTGTTTTGTTTGGGGTGGTTTTGCAGCTTTTATTACAAAACAAAAAGTGTTTTTAATTATACAAATAATAACTATTTAAATACCTGGATAAATTTTGGGACATAAACAATTTACAATTCCTTTAAAAATACATTCTCTATTATAGCTACTGCTTCACAAAATCTGAGTTTATGCTGAAGTAGGTTCATTCCTTGAAAAGCAAGCACTGTTCAAGAAAGATGATTTAATGTCGTTTTCATGTAGTTTTAATCAGGTTATCACACTCTTTCAGGATGCCTTGAGCTATTACAACTAACATATTTCCAACATGTTGCTGTCACCATTTTTCAGAAGAAAACAGGGTTTGGGAGTGATAATATTTTGGTGCAATCTTGTCTCTTAACCTAAAGATGATGTTTTTGAAATTATATTTCTCTTCATTTAGTATCAATCAAGACTTTTAATATTTAAATGAATGGAACAAAAGTATTATCCAACTGTAGAATTATTATTATAATTCTTACTTTTTTAATACACTCACTTTCAGAAGACACTTTAGAAAAACTGTTGTATCCATGAATACAGATTTAATCCTCCAGTACATACTTGTTTTTGAAATATGTCCTTAGAGCCTCAGAGCTTTCAGTAATCAGCATTATTGTATGTAATATTTCTGAGAAATTTATATTAACTTTTAAAAAAGAAAACTATTTTGTATTGTATTGACTTTTGTTATTGTTTCCTTTTGCTCTATAGTATAAGTGAAACCTTTTTTCTCCTCCTACCTCCCCCCAGCTGTTTCATGTGGGTAAATTCTACCTCATCTTGATAAGATTTTGCAAATACTTTTTGAGAAATTCTTGCTCCTCTTTCTTTCTTCTTGAAATTAGGAGCATCATTCAGTGTTTGTAGGGCCTTACTTGGAAGAAAATTATTCAGGCTTTGTTACCCAGAAGAAAAAGAAGTTGTTGCCAATACTGGCATTCTCAGAAAAAAAGATCTGGCAGCACTGATAAACTTTTGAAAAGGTAAAGTCTATTTCTATAATTCCATTTCTTCAAGCTACCTGATAAACTGTCAATTTGAGGAAGCCCAACAAGGTGTTGCATGCAAACCAGGGTGTTTTGAAGTGACATTGCAAAAGTTAACATCCAAGTTCAAGTTTAATTGTTTAAATAAGCCAACTGATTGCACAAGTCATCATTTTCTAGGGACTCTCAATAAAAATTAGACCACTTACAGAACTTGTAATATATATCCATCCAAGTGAATTTGTTAAAGTAGTGCCACTTATGGGGAATATCACCTAATTTGCTATACAAGATTGACCTTTTTGATAATAATTTGTTAACATGCATTTGGCACAGGTTTACAGTGTTAAGTGATTAGACAATCAATACAACTTGATGTGTTACATAATTAACGCATGTTTCACATTGCTGTGATGGTTAGAATATAATCTGAACAGTGTTGAACCCTCCCTGGTTCTATTTAATGCACTTGGTGGGTTACAATATGACATGCAGTGCCCCTGGAGTTCACCTGGACTACCTGTATCGATAAAGACTAGGACAATTTACAGTAAATGCTATGGCTCTGAAAATAGTAAAATCAAATTAATTACTTTCTGAGGGGATATTCTAGATGTATCACAACTTGGTCAATAGCTAATTTGGAGAAATCTTACTTATCTCTAATATATATGCAAGTCAATAAGATAATAGATTCTTTGAAAAATGTTGCCATATTCCTTGTGACTGATGCTTAGGAAGGATGTATCAGGTGACAATAAATGCAAAATTTCATGCACATAAACTCTGATATGAAGGTTTATATATGCACCATTCACTTACTAGTTCAACAAACTTTATCTATAGCTCAATAAATTAGGTTTTGAGAGTATGGGGACATGGTTTATTTTGCACTGTGGACAATTTTGTGTACATAAACTGGAAGAAAGTGTATTCTAGTCACAGATAATTTTAAAAACTTGCAGGGATTCTTTTAGCTTTTTGAAGAAAGTATGGTTAAATATATATGTATTTTTGATTGATATTATCCTAGTGAATGTTGAGAAAAAGTTGACATTGAAGGCTGAAAATTTGTAATTACAATTTAGATATTATTCAGTCTATAGATATATGACATGAGGAAATTTGGACAAAATTAGATGAAAGTTGAAAGTGATTGCCCTAGATTTTATTGCCCCTATAGCTGAATCTAGCTCTAGAAAGAAATATATTCTGGAAATATGTTTTGGAAACTTCCCACATTTGTCAATTTCAGTGTTTCTAGAAGTTAATAAGTTAGTCATAATAAGGACTTCATTTATGAAATCATCACTTTGGTTGTTGGTTCTCCTTTGTAAGTGCATAAAATTTTTTTTAGTATTTCTATTAGTATTCCAATCTACTAATCAAATATTCCTTTATGTCTTTCATATTTAAATGATGTAATAATTTAGAAAGTGAACTGTAGGCAACATTATAATCCCGATATCTGAAGGATGTGACTTTAACAAAGTAACTTTAGTTCTATCCAATTGTTGTGTTATCATTTAGTAGATATTTTTGACCTGTGTGCAGAGTGTTATTTGTCCCATGCTTGAATTTTAGTTCCTTTTAGCAATTTAATGTTACTATTTTATTTAACTTTGATAAAAAAGAATAAAAATCAGTAGAATGAAGTCCTTATAGTTTACCAAGGAAACCTTCCTAAACGGAACTGTAGTCATGGGAAGATGTGGAAAACAACTCTGTTGGTTTGTTTGTTTTTATTGCCAGGGATTTTTTTGTAGTCTTGCATCACTAAGCTTAAGTTATGTAGTTCTTTTACTCAACAGCACTTCTCATGTAAAAATAACCTGGAGATGAGGTTAGAAAGGACTTGAGAAGGTCAATGAAATCTGTTTTATTTAAGATTTATGTGCATTAGGCTTATGAGGAAAGAAGTCTCCAGGTGAGAGTTATAAAGTTTGCTTGCTCGTTGTGGTCAGTTACTCTGTGAATGGTCCTTAGTGATCTTGTAAAAGAGATAGTTAACAGAAGCTCTTACCCTTGATAGAAATGTGAGAAATGTCACTGCGAAGCTTGTGTTTAATGCTAAAAATATTGGAAAGAAAACCTTTTTCTTAATAAGATTTTTGTGGTGAAGTAGATACACTCTATATTTTTAATGTTTTGGGGGCTTAATTTTTATTTTCTTCTCCTTGAAAGGAGGGATATATGCAGCACATTATTTGACAACTCAGATATAGCTAGCAGCAGTATCCTTGCAAGACATCCTAAGGTGAACTCCTGGCATTTCTTATTGCTTCTTGAAACCTAAAGATGCTCTCTTTAAAGGAGCAGATTTTTGTCTGAAGTACCTTAATAAAAAAGCTAGAAAGTTGGGGTAGCCATCCAGCCTTTCTCAGCTTATTTTGATGGGCACTGGACAAAAGCTGAGGAATGAGCTTTGCATAAATCATGCATAATATTGCCAGCATGATCAAGATAGGTGTTATTTATGGTTGTATTGTAATGCAATTAATACGTCATGGTTTTTAAGTTTAAATTGGTCTTACTTTAGTTTTGCAGTCCTGCCTAAATTAAATCTTAAGAAAGAAGATCAAGTCCTCAAAATTAATCTAGAGTGTGTTTCTTTGTTTTAGTAGTTGTAAAATTTCAAATTTCTTCCTGAGCCATTTAAATAAGACTTTGGGGTTTTAATTGAATTGAGTATTGTTACTAACACAGGTATATGGGATCCCTCACAATGCTGTGTGTTAATAGCTGGAAATATTTTGATGACACTATTTTGGCTTCTGCTGAGTAGTGCTTAGCACCAGCACTGTCTCTTCACCAGAAGTCCACAGGGTCGACAAGATCTTGTGAAAGGACCCGACCACCTCAGCTGACCCAGTCAGACCAGAGGGGATATTCCATAGCATATAATGTCAGCTCAAATTCAAAAGTTAAGAAAAAGAACGAGCAAGTGGGGCATTCAATACTTACAATATTTGCCTTCCAGATCAACTGCTACACATTCTGAAGCCATGCTTCCTGGCAGGTGGATGAGCATTCCTTGCTGGGGGGAAATAAAGTATTTTTTTTCTTTTCTTGCATACATGTAACCATTGCTTTTGTTTAGTAAACTGTCTTTATCTTAATCCACAAGAGGCTCTTTCCACCTTATTTTCTCCTGCCTCCCACCCAATGTCCTGCTGAGGAGGTGATAGAGTGGCTTGTTGGGTATTTGGTGTCCAGCTAAGGTCAACATACCACAGCCATTACTTCACTTACCTGTCCTCTTAAAAAGGGAAAATTGGGGAAATTTTCCTAAAATTATCAGGTTTTTCCTGTACATGAGCTTTGGTGTTACTTTGATGAAGGCAAAAATTAAACTTGGAAGATTGGCTGTAGGAGTCTTACAGACAATAAGATCACACCAAAAAGCACATACTAATAAACATGAATGAAAACTTGAAATGCTTTGGAAAAAAAAAAATTTATTGGTTTGGGGATTTAAGTGTGAAACATATGAATGTAATTGTTAAAACGAACCAAAAATTGTTCTTAACATTTTTCTAAGTGAGATTTTATGGTTATGGAAGCTTATCTGTCCTAGGAAGGAGACTTTTGATTCTGCAAAGGTAGCAATCTTTCCTCTGTATCAGATGCCTACATTTAGAAAAAAACATTACTAAGTAACTGGGCACTATGGTGGGTGAATTTCAAGAATTTTCTCCTTTAACAATTCCCAGAGCAGACAATTTGGTATGGGTTTGTTTGTGGTCTGTTTTGATTATTTTTTAATTGCTAAAAAAGCCCCATTAAGCTGCCAGGAAGTAGGATTTTGGAACATACCTTGTGGTAGTTTTTTAATCAAGAATAGAGATTGGAATTGAATATAGCTAATTCCAGAAACTGAATTTCAGGACTAAGGCCCTGGTGGTTTTTTGGGGGTGTTGGTTTGGGGTGGTTTTTTTTTTTTGTTTTGTTTTGTTTTGTTTGCTTGTTTGTTTGTTTTTTCCAAATCATTAAATAGCAATTCTAAGCATATGGAAGGAGGGAGTTAGCTGTGTGTCTGGGTCAATGCTAAAAACAGTAGGAGTACCTTTATGTTTAGAATTAACCACAGATTTGAACTTATTCACTGAACATGGGATTCTCTGTAGATTTTCACAAATAATTATTTCTAAAAAGCATAGGTCCTTCAACTTCTGAACCACCTGTCAGCTAGATTAATAGCATCTTGGCAGCTGATTACAACCACTGTTATGTAGTGGCTACCAGACAAGCATTAATTTAGTTTTATATTAAGCATGCAAAGCAAGTAGAGAAAATATAATCATTTATTATTATAATAGTTCTAAGTTATAACCAGCTGCATGATTTATGCTTCAATTAAACTATGCAGCTTGTACAAAGTCTTCTTCCTGTATTAATCATGCAAACTGGCTCATTATTTATGACTAGAAAAGCAGATGAGCCAGGGTTTTCAGTGATGATTGGGAAAGGCTTCATATATGCAACACCCCACATATTAAGCATGGCATAAAAGATAAAGTATTTAATATGAAGAAAAAAAGTGATAGTGTAGAATTTTCCAATTTTGAATTGTAATACTATCAATCTGCTGTTATTCTGAAAAATGAAATTAAATGATACTATCATTTACATCCTTCAAAGACTGTAGACTCCTCAAAGTCAATGGCTATCAGTGAAAGTAGTTTGATCTTTTTTTTTCTTTTTTTTCAAATTTGGTTGTGTTTGATAAACTGTTTACTAAGAAAGATACAGTGAATGTCAGCAGACATGACAGCAAAGAGAACTAGGGATAAAGCTATGTCTTTACTTTGCAAGCCCATCTGCACCTCTTAGGTGCACTTGATTGAGTTGGTCTTGAGGAATAAAAACATTTTGAGACTGAAAATATTTTTTCCATTTTACAGAAGTTCTTTGAATTTCCAGATACCACGTAAACTGTTAGGATGATACAACTTTTCATGTTTTTCAGGGAGGAAAGGTAAAGTGTTGGATTACTAGGACTTTGTTAGTTCAAAATTATTAATTGACACCTGCTCTGTTCTAATTTTGTCTTGGAACACCACCAGTTCTGTCAGCTGTGTGAATACCCTGGGTACTCGGTGAGTGGCTGTTTGTCAAAGTATTTCTTCTGCTTTGTTCCTCTTGAATTTATGTTAACTGTAGCAAAACTTTCCATGAAACCTGCATGTTGTGCCAAAAGAAAAAAAAAGGCAAACAAAGCAAACAAAAAAACAAAGCCCAAAAAAAAACCAATAAAACAACCAAACTTGAGATTCATATCAAATTACTTAACATGTAATAGATGGAGCAAATAGATCCAACCTACATATTTTTTATAAAAAATACAACTAAAAGTTTACAGGGTAAAGTATAAGAATGAAGATCTCAAATGAACATGGCCTTATTTCTTCATCCCCCACACTGCTTTTTTTCTCCTTCCTCTTCCTGATCCTATTTTTCTCTTCTTTGTCCACCTTCAACTTTCCTTCTTTTCATCTCCCAGTCTTCTGTCTGTCTGGGCCATCTGAAGCCCAAACCTGTAATTTCTATAATGGCAAGAATAGACTGTGAAATTGACTAAAAAGAATGAATTTCATTAATTTAATTCAACATTAATTTATTATTAAAAACATGTGACATGTACTCAGAGTTATGGTGTCCCAAAATGTTTAATTTACAAGCCTAGGTCTTTGTTACCACAGCGCAGAAAACTGATAACTAAAATTTCTGTATTTTTTTTTTCTGGTTAGTCAAAGGAGATTTTTATTCCCCTATTACAAGTAAGTGAATAAATGTAACTACGGAAGTAAAAAGCCTTTAATAAAAGACAGTAATCTTTTCTTTGTTTTTCGAACATCTAAATATCAATAAGTACTAAATTTGGTGGCAAATGTTATAGGTGCTGATATTAAAACTAAACTGAAGTTTAGCCTGATTATATTAGAAGAGATCTTCCTAGGGGAGTTAAGAGAAGGAGTAGTGTGGAAACACTAAATTACTTCTCCAGAGTATTAAGCAATTCAATGTTTACACTGTAGAATCTTACTGTAGGAGTCTGGGTTAATTTCTGTTTTATCTAACACCAAATTTACTTAGACAAGAAGTACCAAAACTTATAGGTCACCTAAACTCCTGGCATAAGGCAAAGGAGGAGGTTTTCCTATTGCTGAAAAGAGAAACACCAAACCCATGAATGCCAGCTGAAATTTTATAAAGGTGTCTATAAAACAAATAAGGAATCAAAGGCTATGGTGTTTGAACATAGTTTAAGCATGACNTATATATATATATATATATAAATCAGTTGCTTAGTAAATGTGAGTAGAGTTGTGGACTCATGCTAAATGGTTTTATGAGTCATTCACTTAGGCAGACTTCTATGTAAGAAGATATTCTTAACTCATGAAAAAATTAGTATTTTTCATGTTCCAGGTTAGTGAAATAAAAGGTGCAGTGCTTCAATACAAAGGCTCCAATGAATCTCAAGTAAATTGTTTTAATTCTCTAAGTTATAATTTCAGTATGGAAAATATTAGAATAGGTATTTTCTTCAGTAACATCTGAAATACAGCTGCTGTAACTGCTGTGCATTATTACTCAGAAAGAAGTAGCCTAAAGTTTCCTTTAGGAATCAGTAAAAGATACTACATAAAAGAAAATACTGCCTTACACAAGATTGCGTGCATTTTGTAAACATTTGAACCATACCTGGACCTCATCTAAAGCATGAAGCGCAATCTATTTCTTTGAGCTCATCCATAATCAAGAAGCTGAGAAAGGAAAAGCTCAGAAGTCACTCAGGCAGGTAGAGGTAATAGCAACAGAATTTTTGATAAAATATTTAGGGAATTGCTTGGAGATGTTGACTGTGAACAAAGCTAGAAACAAGTTGCTGATTTAAAAAATGGCAGCAGTGCATATTTCTGTGTTTAAGGCATATATATCCAGTGAGACTTTTTTGATATTGTGTGTGTGTGTGTATGCACGCATGTGTGCATGTCTCTGACAAAATAATCTGTTGTCTTAAAGTATATGTACAAATAGATTAAACAATTGCTTGGATTAATTAATTACAGGTTCCTCATATATTGGGACCTGACCTATTTTAGGACAGGGTATGTGAAGAAGAGCATCCTTGCAATACTGGCGTTGAAGAGAGGAACATAAATGATTTTGATTTCTTTTTGCTTGTCTTTCCGTAGATAAAAGAAAACTGGTAAAGAACAACAATCCTTAAGAGAAATTCTTGAGGATGATTATTTTAATGTAATATAAAATCTTGTTTCTTCCTGTATAACAGTATTTTTAGTCATTAAATTTAATCATGAACAGAATTAATGAATTGCAATACTCTTAGGTGATAAAGGTATTAAATCAGTCCATGTTAAAATAGGAAAAAAACCTGACAAAACAACAACAAAACAAAAAGCATCCCAAAACCCAAGCAAAGACGAACTTTCTTTTGTCTTTCTTAGCTTTCATAAATTTTTTAATGGAATTTTTCTTTCTTGTTTGTTGCTGTTCATGTTTTTAATGTTTTTTCTTAAATAGTCATTATTTGGCTAATGAAGTCAGTTAAATGTGTTTGGAGTTAGCAATGACTTTTTCCAAACACTTTTTAAAAAATTCTGAAATCTATCAAAATGATCAAAGAGCTGGAGGAAACAGCACACTGGTTCTTTCTGATGCATTTTCTTAGCACAGTATGCAGCTTCTGTTGTCCTGTGATCAAAGACCACACATGAATGCCATAGTTATATGGCTGCCCCGGAGGGGAGAAATAAAAAAGGAATGTTCATAAATTCTGATTTTTATTGCAGCTTTGGATTACTGAAATTTTTGGTATTTGAACAGAGTAAAATTTGACGAAGTATGTCTTGAATTGTGAAAGAATCTCTTGGAAAGAAGTCTTGTAAATTAGGAGTCTGTGACTTTGTTTAACAAGTAACTTCAGGAATACTGAATAGATCACTGTATCTATTAAGAACATGTCAAATTACTTATGTAAGTTGCATACCATGATCACTTGTTTTTATGTTTCAAATCTTAAAGGAAAAGGATGAAATGTGAAAACAATGAATTTAAACAATTCTCCATGAAGCACTAGGAGAGTCTTTTTTCTGCTGCAGACATGGAAACTCTTGACTTGTCACATCTTGTGAAATGACAGCACCTTTCCTCAATATTAAGGACTGTAAAAAGAATGTATCCTCAAAATGTATCAACTCAGTCTTGCTGTTTGTATCTGGAATACCTGATGTGTTTTTAGACACAACAAGCTATTTTGAGCAAAATAGCAAGTCACTAGTAGTTAGAAACAAGATCAACACCAGTGGGTTTTTTTTCATTTTTTGGCAGCTTATTCTACATTTGAAGATTATCAGGCATTTAATACAAGTTTTGAGTGCATTATCGAGATGTAAATATCTGCTATTGCATTAACATCTATTGCACATATTCATAATATTTTTATTTTACTTCTAAATATAAAGATATTTATATTATGATTTTTAGTAGCCTTATGTCTGCAAAGTTGCTAGACATAATCACTACATGTTGTTCAAATACCTTCCGAATTTTTGAAAAGGAGGTATGGGTGTATGTAACTAATGCAGAAGCAAGACATCTAACATTTCTATTGAGTGAGGAGGCTATCCTGTAGAAACGGGGTAGAGGGCTGCCTGGCCACTAAAAGATAGGGTGGTTGAAAAAAGAATCCCTGGGAAGTGTTTGATAGTTTTGATGTGCCTGGAGAATTTTAGTCTTGGCATCTCAGAGCAGAAGTCCTTTGCTTCTTCCATGACAGTGATTCTGAATTTGAAAATCCGGTAGAATATATCTGCTGCTTACTTTCAGTACCAGTTAGCATTTGAAGTAAGACCTTGAGAAGTCCATTCAGCTTATCTTTGTGATAAGTGAGATGTTCCTTTGTCATCTGTGAATCTTAATTTGATTCTTTCCAGTTTGTCCATGTCCTTGCTGCACACTAGGGAGAACCTGGACATCCCTTTTAACCCAGAACATTCTATGACTCTAGAAAGTGGACATAGTACTCCAGGTGCAGCCTCACCAGTGCAGAGTAGAGGTGAAGCATCAATTTCCTCAGCCTAGGAACAACATTCTTCCTAATGTAGCCCATGATGCCACTGGCCTGCTTTGCCAAAAGGACATATTGCTAGCTCTTGTTCAATTTGTATGTCTGAGAGCATCTTCAGGTCCTTCTTTCTGCCAAGCTGCTTTCCAGTTGAAAGACCCCCAGCTTATGCTTGTGTATAGGGCTCCTCTCCAGATGAATGATGGCCCATTAACAGGAGATAGTCTGGGGGCAGGAGGCAAGGAAAACACTGCCCCTCCTGGTTTTAACAGTTCACGAAGATGGAGATAGAATACAGACCTTCTGGCATATTTTACATTGTAACCTAGGACAGTAAAACAATTTGTTGGTTTGTTGTTTTTGTTTTGTTTTTTAACTATATAACAGATTGATGTGTTAATGTTCACCAATATCTTCTAGTATGGCCTCCATCTCCATGATAAAACCAGCAGCTAGAAGAATGCTTGTCGCCCTGATTTTTGTAAGACTTTCTAAGCCTTCTGATAATTTCATATTTGTGAAGAACTTTTTCACACACTTTCTGTAAATACCTCAGTGTTTTTGCATTCCTTCATAGAGGAGGAGAAAAATTGATGGACTGTTTGTCTGTACAGTGTCTTTGAAGAGGTAGCACTGCCACCATCCAATCCACTGTCACTTTTGGAAAACTATAAATACGGAAGTCAGAAAAAATAAACGCTCTTCTCCTCTTTTCTGATCACCTGATCTGCAGTGTGTGTCTGTGTTCTTTCGTGTCCTATAGCGACAAATGCTTATATAATTTTGGTTTGAATATACTTTGAAATATTTAACTGACTTAGGAAAGGGTAGAAGAGTGCTTGCTCCTCCAGAGCTACATGAAATTGTTTGTTCCTCATTATACTGTGTATTATCATCTTGCTCAGAACCACTTGGAAAAATGTGTTTTCATAGAAAATTGCAGATTAATTTTGCCAGTGTAGTGTAACATTTCTGTAAACTACCAAATAATGGTTACAAAATGAAGTTTCTCTTTCTTTTACTTGAAATTATAAATCATTCAGGCAGAGAAAATATGCTTACTTTACTCTTTCATGTAATTGTACTGTTAGAGGGCATGTTATTTAATCATTAGCTTTCTTATGTTTACACGATATAATAGGCTGATGTGAGGTGCTGCTTCCCTGGGCTTGATGCACTCAGGGATGCATGCTTCAGGGCAAAATCAGTTGTGAGAGCATTAAGGAAGGCTTCAGCTTCCCCCTTTATAGGACAGGCTCTAACTGGTTGATTCAGTCAAGAATCATTTGTGGGAAAATATTTAGTAAAAAAATGCATAAATGCATTTGAAAGTCCAGTTTTGGGCAAGTGTGTTTTAACATCAACACTTTTGGGATGATGTTTATGATGAAATAATGACTATATCAGCTATTCTTTCAAGTGTTAACTCTGTTTCATTCCTACTCACTTCTTAAGTCCTGGATAGCAGCTGGGTAATAGAAATGGTAAAGGACAAGTCACTCCAAGTGACAGTTTCCTGAAAGATTCTTCTTCCTTTTGGAGCCTGCTTGATGTCAGTTTTCAAAGCAGTCTGATTTTTAGTGAGCTATGCTGTATATTCTCTGGATAATCAAATAATTTACTGGGAAGCTGAACAATCGTTTATGTTCCACTGGCCCAGTTGTGAAGGATTTTCACTCTGGGAGAGAAAAAAAATTAAATCAAGAGTCATTTGGAGCTAACATCCTCATCCAGCTGTATTAAATATGAAATTAATGTATTTATTTAAAAGTGGAAATGGAGGATTAACATAAATATGAAACATTTCAGAATGCCTTTTGTAGTTAACTATAAATGTAAGTTTTGATTACATGAGGGTAATTTTTTTCATATACTTTCTTTAGTTGGACTATCCTGCTAATAAGAAGGATGAGAGGGTAAAATTAAACCTTAGTGCTGTCATAAAATTGAATTCAGCAATCTGTTTTTTTGAGTTGCTATGATTTGACCCCATGTGATAGCATGTGGGAAGGGAAGCAAATATCTTTTAATTCCATCTACCTAATGAATATTTTTTACTAAATGCCTTAATTAGCACATCCCTGACCTCAGACACCTTTTCTGCTACAACCTTGTTCAAAATTCAGCATGTAGTTTTATATTTATATGGTTTTTTTAACCAGATTCTACCACCCTCCTTAATTTATCTTTTCATTAGCACATAGATATTTTTCCTGAAAAACCCTGGAAAAATAGCCAATTCATATTTACTTTAATGTAGTTCTGCAAGCATGTTGTGAGCCCAGACAGATAGGATCAGTAAAGCTTGTATATGCAGAAGATATATCTTCATCATGGATACCTCCTGTATTTATTTTTTTTTTTTACTTGACAGTGTTGGGAAATATATGAATACTGCCTTTTTTTCCTTTTGTAGTCTTCTCTCAAATGAACAAACAAAACTAAATATAATGAACAGGATGGAGGAATCATAGAGAGATTCTATTCTGAAAGAGGTTTTTGCTTGTTTATATCTTTCCATTCCTTGGTTATGGGGAGATGCATTTCCTCATCCATAGAAGTGAAAACATAGCTAGAACTAAGAGAAATTTCCAAACCAGTAAATTAGTTTTGAAGCATAGAACCATAGATTTGTTAAGATTGGGAAAGACCTCTAAGATTATTTATTCCAACCACTAGCCCGGCACAATCTTGTTCACCACTAAACCATATAACCCAAGTGCCATGTACACACATTTTTTGAACACTCCCAGGGATGGTGTTCCCAGAACAGGGCATTTTTTCTACTTTTTTGCCTGTTTAGCAAAGATGGTGCCATGACCGACGTATATGTATACGCCAACACGCACATTTTGCCCATGCTCCCAGGTGAACTTTTATATTCTGATGCTTCTGATGCATGTGATCTTGTGGTGAACTGAATCACAAGTAATCTATAAGAAAACTTTCATTTTTAAAATAGGGTAAATTATACTTTCATTAGGGGCTGTCTGAATGCACAGAGTGAAGTGTAAAGCGCAAATCTGAACAAGAAACATAAATGGTAACAATGGAAGGAGGTGAACACTGGGGAGTAGGAAAAAGAAAACAAAGATTGCATATTATATATTTTGTTCTGTAAGTAGACATTACTTTACAGGCAGCTACAGCCCATTGTTTATTGATAAGAACCTTCTCCTGGGGTAATTACTGTTCCAAGAAGATTTGATTCTAGTATTAATTCTGTAAATAACGTGGAACTGCTGTATGCAGGAGAGAAATTTCTCATTTAGTATTCCTTTAAAGACTAGCATTCTTTCATCAATGATTCAGTTTTACAAATCATTATTATACTGTAAATTATTAAGTTGCATAAATTATTCTTTGTATGCAATGTGTAAGTTTTAAGACAAATAGAATTTTATACTTTCCTTTAGGTGACAGAAGCCATTTTGCTCTTGTTATTCATTCATTTGGAAAGACTGCAGTTCTTATTTTTTTTTAATTTGCTTTACATAACTGAATTAAGCTTTGACCTAAGAGTTATTTAACCATGTGGAACTTACATCAATGAGTAGCAGAAGTTCTAGAAGAAGCAATTTTTTGCGTTTTGGAGGGAAAAAGATATAGGTCATTAAATACGTATATGTCCTTAAATATGCATGTAAATACAAAAATAACTGTTGTGCTGGTAATGGTATTTGATAACCACCACCCCTAACACCCTCTCCCCCTGTCCAACCAAATACCCTTTTCCACCCAACTGAAAACCTTTAAAAACAGAGCAGAACCCCACAACAAAGAAAATCAAACCTTTGGGCTGGATCTACCCCCATACAGATAAGTCACAGTTGATACTGTTAATTGGGTTGGCGGCAGGAGGTATACAAATACATTTAGCATTTTTACAAGAACCAAGGAGACTTTTTTTGATATTGAAGCTTGCCAGAAAATATCTCAAGAAAAATTTGTCAATATTAGAGTCTTTCTCACTGTTATCTCTGCTTTCTTATAATGACAGCTAATTTAATGCTTAATTGTAAGGCTGTCTGGTTTCTAATGTATCTGTGAGGTCTTTTCTGTGACAGCTGGCCAATTCATCTTGGAGAACAAAGTAATCCATTTATTTTTTTCACTGTTACATTTTTAAGAGCATATTAATGCATATGCCAAAATGGAAAAAATAATCTTCTCCCCAATCATTCTGCTCAAAGGTGCTATTTTTGTCTTTACTGTTAGTAATCATATTTCTGTCTGATGTAACATCTTTCTTTTCTTCTTAAGCAGCAAGAGACATAACATTTTACATATAGTTAGTTGTCTACTTTCAAAATGGTTGTGAATTATTTTCCAATTATATGAAACTAGCAAACTAGCACTCTTCTGAGGTAAAGCATATCTGTCATTTTGTAAGTTATGAAAAACTGATTTCTTTAGTTATTTCATTATATTTTTACTCTTCTGTGTTGTTCATTGCTCTGAATCTCATTTTCCATAGTAAGTGAGTTCATTAACTTGAACAAAGGAAAATTCTGAAAAAAAATTTAAAAATTTTTTAAAAACTGATTGCAGTTTGTCCATCCTTCAGTTTCCAGGCACTATCTCATTATAGCTGTTTTCATTGTAAGCAGCAGCAATAGAATGAAAGAAGAGATGAAAGAGATGTGGTCCATATAATACTGGAAGAATCCACTATTTTTTGTTATTATACTTAGGGAGAAAAGCAACAAAATTATAATTCTCTCTATCATTTTTTTTTTTGCATTTGAAATAAAACTAAATTATTTCCCCAGATTATTTTCTAGGAATGTCATTCTTTTGAAATCTGAGACCCTGCCTCATATAATTACAAACTGAGCAATTAGTTTGCCAAGAGAAGTGGGGCGTAGCTCCAAAATTAAGATGTCATTACCAGAAGTTGGATTTTATTTTAATATTGGCTGGTAGTAAGACCACAATCCTGTAATAATAATCCAGCATAAAAGTGATGTCCCTTTCCAAAGGTTTTGTTCTAGGAAGAATGAAAAGTCTTCAAAGA
This sequence comes from Bombycilla garrulus, assembly GCA_013400315.1. NCBI lineage: Eukaryota > Metazoa > Chordata > Aves > Passeriformes > Bombycillidae > Bombycilla > Bombycilla garrulus. The sequence continues at coordinate 305,622 of VXBU01018239.1, read as the reverse complement.
AATGTTGTCCTAATTAGAGGTAGGCAGCAAACATGAACTTCACCCCTGGTTTGTACCTGTTTGTCTCTGAGTGATTTGCCTTCTCCCAACCCTTTTTCCCCATTGGCCACCTTCCTGTCTCTTCACAGGCAGGAAAATAGAAGACCCAGTATAAATTTATTTTGCTCATTAAAGACCAAATGCTATTCCAGTATAGAACTGCTTTGTAAACCCTAGCAATCTCCTGCCAGTGAAAGAAACCCTTCTTTTGAATGTGCGCTGTCTTTCAGAACTGCCCAGTAAATTATCTACATCCTATTAATACTGCTTATGAAATTAAAGAAATATTGAGGTATTTGGTATCCATTGTGGTCTCTAGGTAGTGTGTTGCTTCCTTTATTTGTTCTTGAAAGTTTTTGGAGGAATTTTTAGTTCTTTTTATGTGTAGTTTCATTATGCCATATAAAATTGTAGGAACTTAATGAAAAAAATTCACATTTACTTGAAGATAATGGTGGTCCACATTGCGAGTACTGGAAGTATAATGCAGTACACTGGTTTTAAAGCTCATTGAATATCCAAGAATCACCAGGAGATGTGGGGGGATTGTTTGTGTGTTCTTTGTGGATTTGGTTTTCTTTTACTGATCAGAAAACTTTTGCAATGTGTCTCAATTGGAATTATGCCCTTATGTCTCCGCAAATGAGAATTCTGATTTTTTAACAGTACTTAAAACCCCACACCATCATCTCCTCATTGGTCTGTCAAAATGGAAAAATTAATTTAGATGAGTTTATGGTATGATAACTCAAGGAGCCCATTCATTGACTCTGTAGACTTCCCATTAGGCTGATGTTCATTTATTAAGGATAGTTTTATCAACATATTCATCAAGGAAGGTAACTGGAGGAGGAGGTTTGGATCATAAAACAACTGTTCTTGTTGGGCATTTGTTAAACTCTGATCTAACACTGCTTAATTTTTGACACTTGGAGCCCTCCCAATATAAAAAATATTTTGATGTATTTTGTGTTTCAAGGCATTTTTTCTTGTCTATACATAACTGAATAAAATCATAAATCTTTTGTTTCTAAATCATGGTACATTTACTTATGAAAACAAGAAACAATGAACAGCTGTATATAAGAAATATTTTTATTACATTGGTCCTGCTTATTACAAAAATTGGCAGCAATGTCTACATCACCAGACATCTGTTATGATGGTGAAGCAGGCTAAGTATTAGAATGAGTCAGAGAATGATGTTGTGATTGAAGTTTTTCTATTTTTTGTATTTCTAGAATGCTACACCTCATTCTGTTTTGATATCAGAAGTGTTATATTTAGAGTGCAGCACAAGAAGCAGCCATGCAACATGAAACCCAAAATGGCGGCTTGACACAAATCGATCTAATCCAAGTGTAGCAGAGCTCTTAGGTCACTGTGCACACCCTTTCTTCTTTAGCTCGCTGAACCCAGGTATTACAGCTCACTGTACTTGGTTGGAGACACAGCAGTCTGATCGTGTAGCCTAAGAGTGAAGCGTGAGGGTGGAAAATGGTGTAGCAATTTGAATCTAATAAACTTGATATTGGAAAGCAATTTCTGTGTGATTTCAAGGAAAGGGGTATAATGTCTTGGAAAGAATGTGTAAAATCTTTTAGAGACATTGGTCAGCATGTAGTATAATGCCTAAAATAATGTTAGTCTGAAGGAGTCATGGAAGCTGTTCTGCAATTCAAACTATTTTATAATAAGGACAACAATTTCCCATTCCTTTCCGTGTCAGTCAAGGCACAAATATATATGTACAGATAGATTGAAAGGGAAAGGAGTGAAGAATGTCTATACAGTTACATGAAGCTCTGTGTGTGCAGGAAATCTATTTCTTTTAAATATCACTGACAACATTTTGTTCTTGTCTTACTGGAATACTCTCTGTATCAGGACTTAAAATATGAAGTGTATGACTTGTGTAAGCGCAGTCATGTAAGCTCTATAGTTCAGTAGTTGTTCTTTTTCAAACAACTGTTTCTGAATATTATCACATTTTCAGAGCATAATATATTACAAAATTCCTTTAATAATGAAAATATCCATTATGCAAATATTAGGAAGTAGATTCTGTTGGGTGTTTGATATTGGATATATATTTGCTGGCATTAACTGAATTATGGTGGCTTAGAGATGTAGACAGAAGACAATAGCTATCTTCTACATCGATCCGGCTACTACATAACTGGTTACCAGTTCTTGGTATTATACATGGCAGTAGCCCATATGTCATGATCTTTCAGAATTCTGAGGGTGTTGTATAAAAAGCTGTTTCTTCCAGTTCACATGGAATTTGAATTCCTACTTTTTCTTAACTTTCCTGCTTAATGGATAGATTGTGTACTCCAACAATAACTTCAAATGTTTTTGGAACTCTTGAAAAATAAAGATATGGTAATGAAAGGTCAATTCAAAAGAAATTGCTTATATAATTGGATCTGCAGTGCAAGTTTCTGCATAATAAAAAAATGTTCTCTACTTCTTGGGTGCACATCCTAAATCACTATACTAGAAGGCAGAAGTATGACTCCTTGCATATGTAGACGTGTGCTTTAAGAATGTCTGTACTTTTAATGACCATAAAGGATAAATTCTCAAGTTCACCATAAAAGGATTTTAATAACCTTCTAATAATGTGAACTATAAAAATTTTCTGTAAAATTTGAAGGAATAAAAATAAAAGCTTTGTATGGTAGGACACAAAAGGTCAAGTGCAATATTACTCAGTGAAAACAACTTACGGAAGGCTTACTTCAGCCACTACTGCATTAAAATATCATAATGTCTTGTAATGGGTTTGGAAACCATTAATAGCCACTGATGCAGCACAAGAATTAGGGTTTGCTTATTTTTGTTGAAAGGTTTCATTAATGCTGTTGAGTATGAATTCTCTGAATAGAGAAAAATGTTTAGACATATGAAGTCATCAGTATGTGACTTTTTTTCCCCGAAACGTTTTAAAGTGAAAAGTCTGCTTAAAAAGAAACAGATGAAGTGTTTTCATCTATTCTAAACCTGGAAGATTTAGCTGAAGGGCAGAAGTAAAGGATTTACTTTTAATTCTATCCATTCTAGAGGTAAAATTGAATATTTATGTGTACAGCTATGTCGTAACCAGTGTGACTGTTTGTAAAAGTGAAGTTTTAACAGCAAATAATATAGTCCAGAGTTCAAGGGAATAATCTTTTCCTTAGCATAGACTGTAAAAAGCTAGTAGTTTTTAAATGGAAGGGACAATTACTAGATTATATTTATGTGATAACAGTAAAACTTGTGCACTACATCACATTTGTTACCATAAAGCTACTATCTTTAAGGTACACAACTTAATTGCTCCGAATACAATTAGAATTGTAACAGTAAGACATCTTTTTACGACTTTTGCAGCTAGTGTCAACTCCAGATTAAACCTCAGATTTTTAAAAGATGTGTTCAACAAGTTGAAAACCTGAAATTTAATTAAGAACATGAAATCCTTTAAAAGTTAATAGCCTTCCCGTTTATGAAACTCCACTCCCAGCTGAAAAAAGAAGTCATTGTATCCAAGTTGCTCAAGAAATACTCTATTGTGGAAATTCACTAGATTTACAGATGATGTATATCTTGGGTGTGTCCTACATTAAACTGTGTGAATGTGGGGGGTTATGTCAAGCAGTGCCCACCAAGGGCACACACACATTTTTTTGTGAGGTTGCACGTCTTGAAATGCTAGGGTTCTCAGTGGTGATTGGAGGATGACTGCAGCAAGTTCCATGAAAGACATTTCATAAGACAGTTATTTAAAAAATTGTTTACACCTTATGTATAAATATGGTTTTTGTTCTGCCCTTTTTTTGTTTTTTCTTTAGATGGAGCCTTTTGGAACATCAGTATATGGAAACTTGTTTTCTAATTAAAATCTGCCTGGCAGTCTAAAGCTGGAGCAGTCCTCCCCTCCTCCTATCCCTTAAATTGTCTCTATAAGGATTTCACAAATCAGATGAAAAATTTCAAGGGAATTGTAAGAAATTGGCTTAATTGTGTATTATACTCTTGATCTTCTGCCACTGCAATGTGACATTAGGCCTGTCAGTATAGTATTACATCTTTTAGTAATTTAAGTTAAGAAGTTTTGGTAGGTTTTTTTT
>VXBU01018239.1:224073-301391 GCA_013400315.1 Bombycilla garrulus | reverse complement strand
TTTTTTTTTTTTAACCAAAAATGAAATATATATTTTTATGTTTGCAGAGTTTTTTGTCTTTTGAATAGCTGAGTGTAATTAGATTTTTTTTTTTTTTTGCTTTTGCTTAAAAAAAAGAAAAGTTGGAAAGACATTTGAAACTTAAATGTATGGGTTAAAACCCAGAAATGTAAGCATTTCTTTTCTAATTATGTTTTCTTTATTTTTGAAATGTAAGCATTTCTTTTCTAATTATATTTTCTTTATTTTTGAAATAATTTTTTAAAATGAAAAATACTTGTTCCTTGATGTATAAAGAATGTGAGAGCCTACTTACAGATTAACTTATTTTAGAGAAGAATGTCTTTTGATTAACTTCCACAACTGGTGGGGTCAAGGTTTCTGGATTCTCTCCCATCATTCAGATGATCTTGGATTTTCCAGTACTGAGATGAGAATAACTAAATTTCTGTTTCATATGGACATCACAAATGAGGGCTTCAGATGGAAGATGCTGTATGGTTGTTATATACTGATGTGTTTGATATATGTCCAGAGATGCTTGTTTTTAAATGTGTTGGTGTTTTTGAACCCCAAAAGAGTTAAGAAGGATCTTTATTAAATTAAAGGATTAAGTACATTAGGCTATGTTCCATTATTTTAATGCAGAAAGCCTGTCCTTTTTTTGTATTGTATGTTTGTGGATAGTTCCCAAAAGGATATGGTAATTCTCACCATGTTATGATAAAGAGTGAAGCAATTTTCTGTTACAAGAGTCTGAATTATCCAAGAAATTTGTATTTATGTTTGGGTGGTTGGTTGTTTTTTTGTTTTAAAAAAGCCTATTTTTGTGCAGAGCTGCAAATGTACAAAAAAGGTTAGCTACTAAAGTGTGGGATCATAGCTTATTAGATTTACTGGATTTAGATTTCCTATTCTTAAATTTTATATGTGTTAAATTTTGCAAGGGACTTTCAGGGAAAAAGCGTCCCTGTTAACTCAAGGTAAATGTTGCACTGAGATCAGCTGGGAGCTTTAATAAATAGTGACTCAATTGATCAGCAACCCCAGACAGCAACCAACCGCCAAACAGCTGCTCACTCACTCCCCCACGAGCAGGATCAGGGAGAAAATCAGAGCAGTAGTTCAACCCACAGGTTTTCCACATCTAAAGTCAGTTTAATAAGTAGACAAAGAGCCATGGGCTACCATTTCCCATGGGCAGGGAGGTGTTCAGCCATATCCAGGGGATCAGGACCCCATTACACATAGCAGTCTCTTGGCAAGACAGACAGCATCACCCCAAATGTCCCCCTTTCCTCCTTCTTTTCCCCAGCTTTACACACTCAGCATGACACCAGTGTGGTCTGGAATATCCCTTGCGTCATTTGGGGTCAGCTGTCCAGGCTGTGTCCCTCCCGCAAGTTCTTGTGCTCCTCCAGGGTCCCTGCTGCTGGAATGGTGTGAGAAGCAGAAAAGGCCTTGGCTTTACAGTAAGTTCTGCTCAGAAATAGCAAAAACACCTCTGTAATATCAACATTGTGTTCAGCAAAATACCAGGACAGGACCCCATACAAGAAAATTAACTCAACCCCAGCCAAAACCAGCACATCTGGTGTTTTACTAAGTTTGATTTTTGTATATATTTTTTTCCTCCTTGCTTTTTTTATGAACTGCTGGGTGTTTCTGTTTGTTTGAGATTTTTTAATACCCAAATGACAAGTTGGTTTTCAGGAAAACTGAAATCTGATGTTGTAATACTGAACCCCCTTTAGCGAGTGTGTTCATCCTTCAGCATGCTGATGCCTCTTGCTGCTGCCTGAAACAGATCAAAACAGCCTCCCAAGTTTGAACTTCTGTATGTTTGTCAATCATTCATTCATTGCTTATTTTGGAAGTCATATCTCTAGTGACTTTTCAGTCACTTAGGTAGAAGTAAAAAAGGCTTCTTAAGGACAGTTTTACTTTAAGATAAACTCCAAATAAGAAATGTAGGGCACAGAAGATTTTGTATTCTTGAAGTATAATGTTTTGCATAATTTTTTAATTTGTCAAGATAAATAATTAAAATAGGAAAGCCTAAATTATTGTTAAAATATTTCAGACTTTTAAAAATAATGTAATAATTGAAAACTGTAGAAGAACTGTCAGTGTTGATACAGGAGGAGTAGAACACTCTTAATAGATTGAAATAAACCACGAGGGAAGAAAAGGAGAAACAGTTATAAAGAAGATGTGAGAGAAATGTATGAGGAGACAACAGCAGGAGGGCAGAGTAAATCATAACAAGAACATAAGTACATTTCTTCACACCTTATAAAAAATTAATTTCATCAGAATTCTCTAATATTTTTGCAGAAGTGCTGGAACCTGATGCTATTTTTTTAGCTATGAAGTATGTCAGTGGTTTTGTTTATTTCTTGAATATATAATTGTAGTAAACTTAAACTATTAGTCTAACTATATTCACAATTGCACCACTTACACAATTTTTAGATCACTTCCCCATAAGCTACTTTTGGACAAAATGGATCATATGCAGAACTGCAAATCAAACCTTCTCCCTCTTTTTACTGAGCATAGATGCACAACAATATTACTGAAGCAGTAGCTGCATTTTTAAAAAAATATTAAATATTTAATTTTTTCCTTTGCATGTATAATTTAAAGTATTCTGAACGATAGCTATATATGAAGCTATATATGCAAGATTTTTGCAGTGCAACATGCCTTTTAATATTGAATTCTGCTAGTCTTTTGTTTTCTTCCTTAGTAATAGTACTCACAATTTTGTTGGTTAGGAAAAGAACTTCAAGCTGTTTCTGCATCTCTGCATTCTCACCTAAAACTCAGCCCATTACTATGCAGTGTATGATACAACATGAAAGCAATTTTAAAAGAGAAATGTTGTTTATTGTTGACAGCATCCAAAACTAGTTTCATCATCAGTCTGCTATTTGGAGTTACAGAGCCTACTTTTTTATATATATTTTTTATTGTAGCTATTGTACTGATGTCTTGGAAATATTAATTCTCCAAAAATCCCCACTGATATAATTTCAAGGCACAAATCTTAATAATATTGTTTTATTATCTTATTAAATAACTACTTTTTAGTATGACTGACATCAAACTCTATGAAATTAACCTCATAATTTATAATTATTAAATTGTTTCTTATTTACTTGAAAGTCATTGGGAATATTTAAAATATTTATGAACTCTAGGGATTATTTTTCCTACAAATACTACAAATTTTGTTGTGATGTCATCCAAATTGACCTACCTCATAATTTCATGGGATTTTTTAGTCGTTGTATATATGTAATAGAAAAAAATTGCCTGTTGTAATTTAATAATTATATATAACTCTGCAGATCTGCATGAAGAAGAATAAGATGTTTGGTTTATTTTTAGAAGGGAAATTGTTAAGGTTTTTCAAATACGCTTTTACTTCATAATGATTTTTAGAAAAGAATGCAGGACAGTTAAGTATATATTTGTCAAACTGTTGTAAAATGCGTATGTCACATTATATTTACATATTGTTTTAGAAGGAGGAAGAAGAATAAAGAAGTGGATTCTTTTTGTACAACTTTGGATTGAATGACATACAGATTCACATTAGCCCAAATCTGAAAAAAATATTTTGGAGTTTTGATGGGACATGATTTAATAAGTTGCATAGAGCAAGGAATAAGTACCAACTTCTTCCAAAGGATTATAATACACCATTGATTCCATGTGGTAAGTCTCATTACAAGATGTTTAAATATTTATTTTGGGCACATACTTAGGTACTTGTCAATGTACAATACATGCACATAGTCTCTAAGTCTCATTTGAAAATTTATTAGTTACTTTTGTTCTCTTGGATAAATTAAGCTAGTTATTCAGGTGGGAGGTGACTATGCAGTTAAGACCTTATGGTATTATTTGGCCTGTGTTGTTGGCTTTGAGGACACCTATGCAGCCATGGGAAGAAATCTTTTTCTCTGGGAAACAGGAGATCCTGAATGATTACTTCTTTCTGAGAGGAAATATATGTACAGCTCCTGTAAAACCATTTGATCTACAAGGATTTGTAAGTTCTGTCCAGAATTCTGCAGAATGAAACTTAACACTTTGCTACAATTACCATCACAGCTCACATCTAGTTTTCCATCTCCATCTGTTTTTTCTGGGAGTCAACGATCTTCTAGGAAGTGGTGTTTTTTTTCAGATTTCCCCTCTTTCTGGACAGTAGAGATAGGATATTGTGGCTGAGGAAAGCAGATATAGTAACAAGAGAGGAACAGCTAGCCAATATTACATTGAGTTGGAGAGTGTGCATAAGATTCAGAGGAAGAAGAGGTCTGTGAAGCTGACCAGTCCCAGGACAACTTTATGGCCTAGGTTTTGGTAGCTCAGGCAGGGTGTTGATGAATTAAAATGAGGTGAAATAAAATTGAGAAGTTGAAGGCATTAAAGATTACTTCAGATTAACTCTTTGTCTGTGAACATGCCTGTTGAGTCTGATACAGTTCTGAGGGCCGACAGCTGGGGTAAGTGAAAGCTGTCATAGTCTGTTCTGCTTGACACCTTCCACAGGACCACGCTCATAGCAGGATTGGTGCAGCACACCAATTTTCTGTGTATCTGGCACCTCTACAGAAACACACTATTCCTTTGGAAGAGAAGCTGAGGATAAACTAAACAAATACATTTAGTCTGATTCCCTCACACTGTCTTGCCAAATAATATATGGAGCAATGTTTTAAGGGACCAGACTGTACTTACTCTCTATTATGTGATAATGATGGTGCTATAGAAACCCTAGTGTGAGGATGAGCATTTTTGAAAGACAAGAATAAAATCTAAAAATTCTTGAAAAAGCCTATTGTCTCATCTAAAAATAACATACATATATATAGTCCAACATTCCTAAATTTTGAAATCATTGTGCTGCTTCTCAAGTAGTCAGAAACATATGCAAAATTGTTCTTACTGATGTCTTGCTAGCGGGCAGTAATTTGCAGAGTCTCTTCAAGTATGATGTGCTTTATATCTGGAAGTTCTTGAAGGTGTGTAAATTTAAGAGGATGAAAAAGAACATCTTTAATTTAAGGTACCTTAAGATAAACTGCTACATTGGTGATTACCTAATTAGATAACTGGTTTCTAACCCTTAGAACCATATATACATTGGAGGAGTTATTCAGTAGGACATTTTCACTTGCATAGATATGTTATATTTTGGCCTTTTCATAACTATTTAATTACTGAAGACAAAGGCCTTCGGAAGGCATCTGAAATGCATTCTGTTTTCAACCTGTTTGAATTTTATCTTTAAAAACAAAAACATGTAGAAAAAGGAAGCCTGTAAGTAGCCTTTAAATTAATTATTTACACTTGAAGTCTCACAATGAAAAGAGTGATCAATTGGGCCATAAATTGAATTGTTAGTTTTGTACCAGTGAGAGTTTTACATAACATGTCAAAGATAGTCCTGAAAGTTTTGACTCAAAGTTTGAAATTAACAGGGACGCTTTCTGGTTTTAGTGAACAGCCAACACTGAATGCATAACAAGTTTTGAGTGGTTTTTTTCCCCCATTTAAAACTGTGAACATCACATTCTTAGGCAGCATTTTAAAAATAATTAGAACATACATAACCAAATACATTTACAGTCATAGAAGAACTTAATTTTTACTGGTTCTTTTATAGAAATTATCTCATGAGCAGCGACTACAGAACCACTCTAACTGTTGTTTGCTTTGGAAATGACTGGGAAAACACTGTGTCTTGGGTGTCAGAACACAAATATTTTCAGAACAGATTTTCAGGTTCTAGCATGTTTTTTAATAATTAAAAATGTTGTAGTAGACTGAGGATATAATAATTCATCAAAAAAGGAATATATTAAAGGACATTATGAGGCTAATATTCCATGTTTATTTAAGCTACTTTTTAGTATAAAATACATTTTATTTTTTAATATTCAGTACTCAGTCTCATAGTGATAGGAATGGATAATTTTGTACCATAATTTTCAGTTTTCCACATTGGAGAAGCAAGTGAGGATTTTCAACACTGAAACCAGCTTTTTCTTAACACTTAGCTGACAAATGTCCAGAGTGCTTTGGTGTGAGGTAGTGTATTGGGAAGAGGATAGTGAGGTGAAATGGAGCCATTATCCAGGGAGATCCTTCTGCCCCCCTTGTATATGTAAGAGGTGAATCTTTGTACTTAATCTTTTGCTGATTGCAGACTGGTTTCAGATTCTTGGCATCTGGTAAGTCCTTCTCTGATGGGCGAGCAGTTTCAATAGCATTTTCTACTGCATTTGATTGAGCTGGGGCAGTCCTTGTATATTGCAGGGATTAGCAGCAAATCCAATATTTGAACTTGTGATAGAGCATTCTGTCCTGTAAGTCACCTCCACAGGAGATGGAAGATTTTATTTCTTTACTTGTTCATTTATGCCATTTTAGAAACTGGGAGAGGTAAGACTGAACTTTTTTTAAGAACTTGCTTTCAATCATTGGTTGTGTAAAGACGGTTGTCTTTGGATTACGCTATAATTTTCAGCTAATTCTGTGCAAATGAGCTGTAACGATACTGGAATACCTCTATTTAGTGAGTACTGCTCAAAAATTTTTACCTCTTTCACATAGAAATTAATCACGGAGTAAAAAGAACTCTCACCATAACAAATATGTTCCCTTAGATATGGGGTAAAATATCCACTTTGTTAAAATCTCTTTGAGGAATGGATCAGAATCCAGAATTTTTACTAGTTGAGTAAGCATTTGAACCTCTGTAGAACAGCTTCTGAAAGGATTTTAAAATTTCTTTTTATAAAGGAGGATTTAAGTCCATGATTGGAGGCAACAAGCTTCTGAAGATGAGACTGTTTCAGGACTCACATCTGTTTGCTTTACCAGCAATGTGAAAGTAGCATCCCATTTTTTGTTTGTTTGTTTATTTGATTTTTGGATTGCTATTCAGGGGAATTTAATTGCTTTCATACAACAAGACGGTAATCAAAGTTATCCAATTTTTTTTCTTGATTTTTTTTTATCATGCTGCATTATTGGTATAAAAAATTGGTATTACATTTTTTTCATTTAGGTGGTTTAATTAGAGAGTGTCTGGGGACTTTTTCCTAATCTCTGAGGAACATCATCAAAGTTATAATATAAATTGGCTTCTAAGATGGGACATCACATGAACTCAAAAGAAGCAACAAGCATCTGAGGTATCCTGGAAGTGCAGGAATGGTAAAACATCAAATTGGTAAACATGAGTAACGTTTCACATTTTGAGCTCAATTATACTGTTTTGGGGAATTAAAGTCCCACTAGGAGTGGAGGGATAGATTGAAAACAGTTAGTAAATAAGCATTTTATGCTTCTAATATGTATGTTGAAGAACCGAAAAAATAAAACTGTAGACGAGGATTAAGAATGGCTGCAGTGCTTTTGTTATCCAAGTTTATATTTATGCTACATATTGCTGTCTACTCATTCAAGTAATTTAAAGCCCTGATAAAGACATAGTGACATTCTCACACATATTTATATTTTTGTCTGAAAGACCAAGGGAGATTTTAGTCCTCAGTAGCAGAAGTGGGTTTTATAGTTATGTAAGATTAGAAGTAGCAATGCATGGCACTTTAGAAATACTTCCAGAAAAAGGCATGTTTTTTTTCATGCCAGATCATTATTACAATTGGATGTGGCCTGAATTTGCTAAGAAAATCATATAAATTCTGAGATGGCTGATGAATGGTGTACACTGTCAGTATTATGTACACAGGATGGCAAGAAAGTGTATACTGACCAAAGCTGGCAATTGCATATCTGGGTTTCACAGGTCTCATAGAGTAAGCATATGTTCTTTTTGCAATGTCACATTTAGAAACTTTCTGCAAAGTATTTTGTGAATTAGTTTTTTTGTTTTCCTCCAAGTATGCAAAAATGACGCTGTATAGGCAGTATAGAACATTTCCGTTCTTAAAAGCTTATGTATTAAACAACTGAAAATATATTTTCTTTCACCACAGAAAAGCAAAGAAGTAGTGGTATATGACGTTTTTAAATTTAGAATGTTGGTGGCAAAATTTCTGTTCATAGTACTCTGTGTCTAACATGAGTATCCGTAAGGCAGACACTTCAAAACTGAATGGAATTTATGCGTGCTGTAAATTTCCTTAATTTTGTGACCTTGCAATATGATGATGTGATAGCAGAATTTTTCAATAATAAACACGTGTCATTGTGCGGTGGAAATGATGCCTCAGCACTGCAGCAGAATTAAAAATGGGAGCATCCTGTGGTTTCCATGGTAACCAGGGAGTGCCAGGCTGTTTGCATTGTGGAAGGCAATGGGTAGCATGCACTACAATACATGCCAGTATTTATTAAGTCTGTTATGATGGCAATTTCTGCCCACTGCATTGCAATTTGTGCCTAATTTAAAGTTTCAGTCTTTTGCAGTGTCAGCTGCTTTCAACTCCCATTCCCTCTAGTGAATATGAAGATAATTGGCAATGGTTAACAATGTGTGCTAACACCAGCAGCTCCGAGTGCATCCATTATTCTGAGAGGATGCATGATACATACAGGGAAGGCAAAGATAGCTGTTCTGCTGAGGCTACAGTGGCTTTCTGTTTGGTTTTTGTTTTGGCTTTTCTGATTTGTTTGCTTATTTGGGGTTGCAATTTTTGATAGTTTGTTTTGTGGGGTTTTTTTTAAGTACTAGGGGTGTTGCATAGGTAACTTTTTACACTTAGGAAGCACAGTTAAAACCTGCACAGTTTAGCCAATATACCCAGAGGCTGTTCTCTGTAGGAGTTTCAATTTAATGAGCTTCAGAAGCATCATAAGACTTGCTTACATGATGAAAAAGTTCAACAGATTTGTGTTTAGCTATTAGGAGAGCATGAAGTCTCCTCTTGTGTAGGGCATGCTTGTCTTTGGTGATGAGGAATTCTCACTTTACAATCAAAAGAGTTTTCAAAATCCCAGTCTGTTGTACAATTATCAATAAAAGAACTTGTTCTGGCTGAGGAAAGGGATACATAATGAGATATCAGCTACATCACAGACTGTTCATGTATACTTGGAATTTGTGCCCATTGGCTTAGTGGAAGCAGCTATCATGTTTGCTTAGATTTATCTGATGTGAAAGATTACTGGAGCTATTTCACTGTGCTTGAAAGAGAAGCTGCATTTTCTGTGCCTTGATGTCTCAGTAGTTTTGCGTATGGTTTTTAGAGGAGAGTTGGCTGGTGTCCTTCCTGCTAGCTTGGAATGTGAGCAGAGGAAAAATAAACACATCTTCCTAAGAGTCTGAGAAGACAACTCCGCAGTCCTCCTGAAGGGATACTGTTTTTCTTGGTTGTTTTCCTACCCATTAGTCACTCACACTTTCACTTGCTAAAATGGGACAAGTCTAGAGCTTCTTTGGTTATTTGAACCATTCCTCTCTTTGCTTTGACATCAGTGGGCTTTGAATCTGGCCCTTAGTGTCATCATTTTATGTAGGCTCTAAAGCAACCTTACTTTTCATTAAAGATAATACTATTTTCTTGAGTGACTTTTAAAATATCTGTCCTTTTTTAAAAATTACTGAAATTAAATAGGCATTATGTCATAGTGAAGTGCTGAATATGAAAAGCCAGCAAATAAGTAAGATTGTGGCAGTAGTCCAAAGATGATTTTCAGGAGGTTGATTTATTCAGGAAATGTACTTGGCAAAAAGTTGTGCTTAGAGTGGGTTTCTTACAGGACAAACAAGGACTCCCATAACAGTAATTTCTCTGTTTCCATGTGCTTTGAAGCAATCCTTCCTCTATGTGTATGTATTATTTTTTCCATATATTTCTTTAATTTAATTTCAGTATCAGTGCACAGTAAGCCATTAGAATAAATTCCTTGGTTACATATTTTCATCATTGCTTTTCTGACAGAGTAACCTGTATTTTTAGTGCTTTTCTAATATCATGCACTAAATTGAATGAATTTGTATGAATCTTTTTAAAGTAGGATGAAAAACTCCATAGACTTAGATCAGGTAAGTTTATTCCAAAGGTCTTGATTCTGCATGAACATAGTAATGTGAAAACCTTTTATTTCACTTGGTTTTCTAAATTCCTAGAAACCAAATGTGTGCATTTTAAATATAGGTCAAGATTCTCCCCCAGAACATTATGTACATATCAGTATATCCTCTTTTTCAGTAAAGCATTTAACAGTCAGTTCTTATGCTGAATTGTACAAAGTAGTAACATTTTATAAATAGTTATAATAGTTTCACCTATTGTAGCATCGATTTATTCTACTCTCTCTAGGGAAGGAAAAATACTTTCCTTTCCATGCATCTCCATCAAGTAAAAAATAATCTGTCTTCTTAAGACACCCTCTAGAACAAAGGTGTTTTTACGACAAAATTCAGTTGTCATCTTAGCAGACATTTTTCAGGAAAGAAAACAAGCATGAAATTAATATGGGAACTGAACTTCCTTGTTTTGATTTTGCTGACACTGAAGTTCAACATCAGAGTAGGAGAACTTTAGTCATATGGAACTGATATGATTATTTTATTTTGATTGCCATTCTTGTGCCAAGAAGGAAGCAGAAATTATCTGATGGTGTCAAAATGCAGAAGAATAATTTTGGCTTGTTCCTGGAAATGTAATAGTAGTGTAATGTGCAGAGTGATGGGGTTTTTGTGATTTTTTTTTTTGTTTGTTTCTTTGGTTTACTTGCTTTTGTTTGATTTTGCAGGTGTTTGTTTGTTTGTTTGTTTGTTTTGGGGTTTTTTTTGCTTCTTTTTTAAGTTTTTGAATCCCATCAATGTAAAAAGAAGTTTTGAGAAGCCATACCTGAATTCTATTAGGACTGCATGTCCTGCAAAGCTGACAATGAACCCACAACCTCTAGGTGTCAGAAAGGTGCTCTCCATGGCTTCTCTATTCCTTTTATTGAAGGACTTGCTATATTTTCTACTAATTGACCTCTTGGAAATAGCTGGTGCCACTGATTTTCATTTGGACAACCCAGAAGATACTTTTTTTTATTCCATGCAACTTCATTTTTACATGCCTGGTGTTTGTATAAATCCCAGTAATCACAATCAGCAGCTCTTTTTGCAAGCTTTGGAGTGACAGTTTTAGTGGTTCCCACAGCTGTCAAAAAAAAGTACATAAGAATCAAGAGTTGTGGTTTTATTATAACTTTTGTTGTAAATAAAATACATTCCTAGTGTTTCTATTAAGAAATAATCACAATGCAATAGAATATAATTTTGTTCCAAAGTGGGTTTTAATTAGATTTTTTAAATTTTTCTTTTCTTCCATTGGGATTGGAAGTCCCTGGGTCTAGGTTTCATATTACAGAGCAAAGTAGATCATTGTGAAGTACACCTGGTTGCCGATTTCTCACGTCTCCTCTTGTATTTTTTGTAGTTAACTTTTCTCATGGTACATAAGATGTTACTGCTTATGCATTTAGAAGAATCATTAAGAAAAAATTGCTATTTTTGAAACTGTGTAAAGAGAGAGTACTAATCCTTCTGAATTCTATCATCATTTGCATAATTATAACACTCAAAGTCCTTGCTTTATTTATATGTATATTTAGTGGATGACCTGCTCATATGATGAGAATGTGAGCTTGCCTATCTTTTTTTCCTCCATTCTATTAGTGTGTGTCTGGTGTAATTTATATAATATTTTTGGACCATTGTTTTGATATTAAATTGGCTCTATTGACCATATGGTCTTTTAGACACCAAGTTGTCATTTTATGAGTAAGCTATGATTTGATAATAAGTAACTTACTATGAACCCTGCCAGTGGATATGGAGAGCTGAGAGACCTATTAGCATTTTCCAGAGACAATATGGTGACTAGTAGTGTTGGTAGTGATTTGGGGGGCTTGTTTTCTTATTAGACTGTTTAGTTAGAGATACTTTAATTTACCTTTCCTTTTCTAAACAAATTGAAAAGAAGTCCAGTAACTCAAGCAGGATAAATGTGTGGATCCTGTGTTGATCCATGTGTGCCTCTGCTCTGTGCATTCAGAGATTACCAACTTGTGGTAATCCCTCTAAGACAGTATTTAGTATGGCATCTGGTTACAGAGGTGTTTTAGCTGAAAAATTAGCAGCTCTAAAAGTTTGGAAGCTATTCTATTACAGCCAAGTATACCCTTTGGCAAGGGAAATGGGAAAATGAAGAAATGAAAATATAATACGTTAATATGATGATCATATGATATGGAATAGTAACAAACTTTATTTTCTCTGTCAAAGCTAATTGAAATTTCCCCACATTCTGAATTTGTTAATTTTTTTTAACTTCTGCTTTTCAACAGAAACATATTTTCAAGTAGAATTTTATCATGGGTATCCATCCTGTCCATTGATTTTCAGTTTTTCTTTCATTAAGTAATACTGGCATTTTAAAAATCTGGGGGGGGGGGGGAAGAAAAGAAAAAGAAAAAAAAAAANGAAAAGAAAAGAAAAGAAAAGAAAAGAAAAGAAAAGAAAAGAAAACTTACTTAGAAAGCTGTCTTTTATTTGAAAAGTGGTAGGTAGGAACTGTACTTGGTCTGAGAAGAACCTCTTCCATTGTGAGTGCTGCTGCTGCAGGACAATCAGCCAATTGATCCTGCTCTGATAGCCCTGAAGGAGCCAGGTGAAGAGCATCTGGTTGCTGTGACAGGGTTACTGAAGCTCCTTAGCCTGTTGCTGCTGCTTTGTGCTTTGTCCTTTGTGCTTGTGGAGATCAGCTGGTATCAAGAAACTTGGCAAAGTTTTCTACAGTCAAGACAACAACCATGGTGAATACAAAATTGTGCACTAGGTTATGGTGTTGATCTGCAGAGTTTGGTACACACTATAATACCACTGTCTTTTTCTAACACTTGGTCCTTATAGATGCAGTGTACATGAGCCTAAAACAACAGGGTTTTGATATAGAAAGTGCATAAATGCACTTGAAACAAGCTTTTGTTGAGGATTGCTTTGTGAGGCAGAATCAGTGTGATGGCAAATATAAGCAAAGGCTAAACTCAGTTTTTTTTGTTTGTTTACTGGAAGCACCACAGATGTTCCTTTATGGGAAGCTGTTTGCTACAAATTCCACTGATATGAAGCTCACTTCAGATGTATTTGCAGCACAACATCCTAGTGTCTAGGAAGAGACACTTCCTAGAAGTGTTTGAATTTAGGGAGTGGCAAATACTTAAAAGATCCTTTGTTTTTAGTTGTTTTGGTTTGGGGTTTTTTTGGTGTTTGGTTTTTTTTGTGCGTGTGTGTTTGTTTGGGGTTTTTTGTGTGTTTGGTTGGTTGGTTTTGATTTTTGGTCTTGTTGGTTTTTTTGGGGTTTCTTTTTAAGATCTAGAGGCATTAACATTTCATTCTTAACAAAACTTCTAAGAAAAAAGTGCTAAGTCATCTATTGACAATACACACTGAAATTAAGACTACAGTCCAGCATGCTAGTTTCAGTAACCTGAAGGTATTGTGTATTTATTATACAGCATGTAAATGTGCTACTTCACTAGACAAAAGTATATGCAATTTCTAGATTACTGATGCATATTTTGTGTGGTATTAGGGCACCAAAATTTTCTCATTTTGATAGATATTCTCATTGATTCTGTGAAAAAGCAACTTCAGGTGTTGAATTACAATGGCAATCATATACTGAGTGATGTGAAAGTGTAAAAGATATAGACTAACATTTCAGTTTGCTTTCCAGTAATTACCTACGAACTTTCAAATTATTGCTTTGCTTTTGATGTTTATTAGTCACTGGAAGAGGAAATGGCAAGGAAACCAATTTGGAACATTTTAAATGTTTATGGATTTCTTAGCATGATAGAAAACAAAAGTAGTATTACTGTTTCAGATCAGTAGAGGCACACATTAATTACTACAGTAACTGTCTTCTTGAGGACAGTGTTTCAACACTGTTGAAAATGATGCTGAGACTCCTGATTTCTTACGTCTTCATTAGCGTGCAATGAAAACTTCAGGTTAAAAAGAAAAGAAAAGCAAGTCTTTTATTAAGCTACTGTTACCACAGTAAATTTAATAGAGTTGTAGAATGATATTTAATAATGTTGCTTTGAGTTTTCCACAGCCCCTGATTGTCAGTTATTGTCACGTCACTAGTATTGACAAATATCAACTAAGAGCAGTACATAAAACAGCTTTGATAGAAACCTTCTTCTTCTTCTAAAACTGAAATTTCATAAATAAATGTCGGTTCTCTCTGCCTAAGTAATCGTCCCATGTCCTTGGCTTGACATATCAATCTGCAGAAATGCATTAAAATGTAAATTCATGTATTTCAGCCCCTGAGCTGTTTCAATCCACCCTTAACATAAATAATCATCAACATAAAATCTTAATAGTCTACCAGGTATTAAAACCAATACTCACTCATCTAAAAATAATCTGATTGATCTTGTTTGATTTTCAAGTTTAACAGTGCTTAAAATATAATTTGTTTAATGTATATTTGAAAGCTTAAACCATGGTTTTATTTAAGTAATGGTAATGGGAAAAATAATTTAATGGAGTGCCCAACTTCAATTTTTAATAGGACAGGTCTTTCCTCTTTTTTTTTTATATTTTCATACATGCACTTCTAAAATACAAGTACACTCCTGCAAATGAGCTGTATAAAAATAAGGTGAGGCTGCTAGATGAGGATATACTGCTAGGATATTACTGTTTCGTTTACCACAAGTACAAAGGTGTAAGTCTATAGATAATGTAGGTCCCAGAAATGTCCATCAGAATAACATTTGAATTCTCATGGGCTTAAAATTAGACATCCTTTTATGAGATTGAAAAAAAAAAGAGAATAGACTAAAAGGGAAGAAGTCATAACTTTCAAAAAAGTGCACTGATTTCACCAAGTTTGGAAAAGATTAGGGGAAAAGATGATCCAGGAAAGAGAAAAAGCTGGTGGTTCTGTATAAGATTGACAAGTAGTGTGCAGCTTGCTCCAGAAAAAATAATCTCATTTAATTATATTTTTATTTAAGCTGTTACTTAAATTTAATTGCAGTAATTCTGCAAAAGAGCTGTATGTCAAAGCAGACAGTTCAGTGAAATGAGCAGACAAGAAATACTAAAGACAACATTTTGGAAAGCAGCTGTGAAAGTAAATGTCATGGAGCTGATGACAGGACTTCACCTTGAATATCATGTTAATGTCAAAACCCATTTTGAGATATAAAATGAGTGCACTTTGTAACAGAGATAAGTTATAAGGCATGTTAAAGATCATCATGTGAAGGAATACCATTCACACAGGCACTCGCTATGTTTAGCTTGGAAAAGAAAGAAATAGGCCAAAGTACATTTCCAGCTAGACACAATTCTTAATGGAGTTCTGTGGTATTGACATTGTTGAGCCAAAATTTTAGGAAAGGAACAAGTGAAGACAGGTAACATCTGCATGTGCACTATCTATATTGGTCACATTGGCTTGGTTTCAACCAATCTTGAAAATTAAGCAACTTTGAATCTGTCTAGCAGAGTCCTGGGAGGCCATCTGGAAATCCCAGGTAACTGACAAACAAGCCAAGCACCATATTGTGGGAGAGAATAAAATTTAAGAATCAATGAGCACTTAGATGTGATTCACTCAGAAGAAAATCAGCTATCTCTTTTTAACTTGATCTGTTTATGCATTGCAAATATAAAACACTGTGAGTAAAAGACCTGCATACTGCTAAATTAAGAGTTCCAATATCTGAACTAGTTTATTCCATGCCATCTCAGGCTATTAATATTTCTTCTTAAAATGAAAACATTTTTTTTCTCTTAATATAAAAATGCAGATAAGATTTCTGATGTATTACTTCAAACTTTTAACTGGATTCCAAGTTTAATGACTAAATCTCTAAGTTCTGTGAATTTTCATTCATTTTCAGTAGCCAACATTTAATGCTTTAAATATTCTTCATTTAAAGATTTTGTTTCCACATAAGTCAGTATACCTGCTATGCTTTTGTAAAACATGACTGCTTCTGCTAGAACAGATGTCATCTGCATTGTAAAATAACAGTGTTTTATGGAAAGCTTTTAAGCAAAACCACCATAATTTAGTTTGCTTAATGTCAGACATGAGTCCACACTACAACAGAAGTGCTCTAAATGTCAAAACAAATCAATTTTGCAAATGTCAGACCGACATTAATGAAACTAAGCTCTTTCACTAAGAATACTCTCCTAATTCATAATAAATGCTGCAGTTTATACCATGGTCATTTTTATCAGAAGATGTGTATACAGTTATGACCACAGTTATGAATTTAGCTTCACAGTTCAGGCGTATACTTCAAAACCATGTGTACTGTAATGACAGAAGTTTCCAATTGCAAAATAATCTAGGCAGGAAGGAACATCAAAAGACTAGCTAGCCTGTTCAACCTCTTTTTTACACTTGGAACACAGTGTACTGTGTATTAACCTGATGGACCTGAGGAAAAAGTGGCATTGAAAACTGAGGCAAAGAAGGCAGTGAGGACCTCAGCCTTTTCCTTGTCATTTTCCTCCTTCAGTAACAGGGCCATCTTTTTGGGATCTTCCTTCTATTCAGTATAATATGTATAAAAATGTACATTTGTGTGCTTTATATTACATTGAATGCTGGATATTTAGCAATTAACAACTTGAGTACTTTAAGCAAATGAGTCCTGTTATTGAAGTGAAAACTCTAATAACCTTGATGAGTTAGGAAGAGAACCAGTACCATGTGACTCAGTAAACCAAATGGAGCTGAATACCACAGCAGCTGTTTAGAATATATGTGGCTCATCCTTCAAAAAGATTGTATTTGAAGAACTTTGAGATAGCAAAGAAATTTCAGACTACCAACAAAACCTAAAACTCCAACACAGTTATTAAAAAAAAATCATTATTTTTGCAGTTTAATAATTCATCTGCAATAAAATATGTGGAACAAATGCTTGTTACATGGTTACACAAGAAATAGCTGTGTCACTTGTAAATGAAAGATGATTATACTCCTTGAAAGGAGAATACACAGTTGTACTTAGGCACTGTCCATGTACATTCCCTCTTGGCCCATTGTCTGATACTTAATGAAAGATAATTACTTGGACAAAGTGTACTCTGTATACACTTGACATTTACACCATTTGAGGACCTCAGCAAAATTATAAGCAGTATATTTGCTTCACCCAAACCTTTAGTAAATTATCATCAGCACAATAACAAAAAAACTTCTGAAAAGTTTAGGTATGCTGTTCAGTGATTACATTTCTTTCCTATAAATATATAATGAATACCTCACTAACCTTACAGTTACCACATGAAAAATGACACTTACTTTTCAGATCAATTTGTAGAAGGCCACATGATGGTGTTCTAGAAGTCATAAACAACTTTCAGTCCCAGACTGTGTCTGTACCTAGACTCGGACTGGGGAGTACACTCCAGTTGCTGAGTTTGACTTTGTCCCAGCATATTGGGAAAAGAACTGAAAAGCATTCGCCTCCTGCCCCTGTTCCCTACAATCTCTCTTTGGAAAAATTTTGAGCATGAAAACTGGAGAGCATCATGGAAGGCCAGGACTCATTGCAGGACATGGATGTTCTCAAGGACATCTAAAGTAGCTTTTCTACTTGCTGCCTTTTCTGCCACCTTTTGCTTAATGCAGGTTGTCACCCATATTGAAGAAAATATGATATCGATAAATGAAGCAAGCTTTTTTAGGGAATATTACTCAATCTATCAACTAGTTTGCAATCAAGAGAGAGAATAGCAGGAAGTAGAGCTTCTGCAATTTTGACTAAAACTAGTTCAGCTGTTAGTTTGGATGAGAATCTTATGAACATATACGCTTAATTGAATTAAATGATTCCCAAGGAATGATGGTGCATAAATGTAGAGCAAAACTTAACAGGATAATAACAGCTGAAAATACAAATCTATTAAATTATTATTGTGTGAATTCAACTAGAAATACTTTTCTAAATTAAACAAGAATAAATCTCAAAGAAAGGCTATACTTACAGCAGATATCCATTATCAATTATACTTATGGGTACATGACCAATATTTATCTTTCTTCAAGGATCTCTTTAATTTTCCTGTTCTTTCCCAAGATAAATATGTCTGCAGACAGGAGGAAACATACATTTCAGTTGTGAAACAAAAGTAATGGTAACTTCTATGTTGACACTGGCTTTGTCAGTTTTCTGCAGAGTGCTCTTTGCTCTTCCTGATCATTTTATCAAGTAGTACCATTTTTCCATGGACCTGTTCATTATCCTAGGTTTTTATTAGGCAGATAGGCTCTTTACTTTATAATCACTGCACAGTTTTCTTAACTTTCTTTGTTCATCATTTTAAAAGTATGTTGAAAAACTAGTCAGTCTTAAGAGTTGTTCTCATTCTGTCTACTTAATTTTTCTCTATATGTTTGGATACTTGTAAATTTAGAAAATGCCTTTCCCTGTGCAGCCTGTTGTGCTGTTTCTCAGCTGGTAAGATATGAATTGAGAGTAATTTTCCAATATGAAATCATGATGTGCATGTAAAGTCAGAAGAGAATTCAAAATAAAATGTAATTGTTCACTTCTTTTTTTTTTCTTTTTTCCATCTGGGATAAATAATAAAAGATTATTTGATCAAACCAATTGTTTACTTCAGAATTGAAACACATCAATTAGTACTTCAATTATTTTTCAGATATTTAAATAATGTACTACAAAGTCAACAATGAGCAGAGTTGTACTTTCAAGATTATTCCCTTCATTAATTTAAGAAATACCTTTGCAAATCTCCTTTCCTTTTAATCCAATATAGATTATGATTTATTTAACCCATCTCATTCTGTGTAGGGCTCAAAGCAGATGGAAAAGTTGAACTTGTGAAAAATTTTAAAATAAAAAAAAAAATTGGCCATAATCTTTCTTGGAAATTATTTAGAAATTCGTAAGCACTTCATCAGTTGCTGGGTGTCTCATAGGAGTGATTGGTGAAACCTCTAGTTCTGACTGAGCAACATGTTCTCTCAGGTGAAAAGTTTTAAAAGAACTGTTTTGGACCAGGTAAGGACAATTCAGTGGTTTTCCTTAAAGGAAGTGCAAAGTCTAAGAGGGATTTATCTCACTAATCTGTGCTTTGCCCCTCCACCCCACTTTTGACTTCTCCAGTTTTTAGTGAATACTTGTAAAAATATCTGGTTTTCCTGAAATAGGAAAAGAGGCATTTCACAATATTTTATATGTTACAAAATATTTAGCCTTAAGAGTTGGAGAACTCTTCCAAAAATTAGCAAACATTTCCAGAGGACTCATCCTTCATAATGTGTTTATCAGCATAAATACCTGCCATATCTCAGTAATAGTAAGGGAAAAATCCTGCCTCACAAAACAGGGGAATTTGTTCAAACATGATCCAGCTGGTAAAAAATTCCATGACATTTTGTGTTAACCTTACCTTATATCTTGTTGATACATTTCAAAGTTCTTACATTTTTGAAGTTCAGAGGATACACACTATCATAATGTTTATGGAGCAACCTCAGCTCACAACCGGAAGGCTTTAAATCATTGTTGGCATTACTGTTTCAACATCCCCTGCGCTTGTGCCACTGTAATGACTTTAGAGTAATTTTAACTGAAAAAATTTGTTCCTAACATTTTATTTTACCTCTGCTGATCAAAAATCATATTCATAACAAAAAAGTACTTGAAATATATCTCCATATTCTTCCAAAACAATACACTTATTTCCAATTTTTTCATATGTATTGTATTATTAAATGGCAATCTAAAATATCCCCCCATGACCTAGTGACAACACTTTTGTTCCCTTATCTTCAACAAGGATTGGGAAGGAGTTTAAAAATCTACTGAAATTATTTATAATGGTTTCTTCCAAGCAGGAAGTTCACTCGAAGTGAAGTCTGGCAGTACAATTTTTCAGCTCTGGGATTTACCTCTTGCAAGCTATTGTAAAAGACATATTTCAAAGTATTGGCCACAAAACAAGTGTATCACTCACTTTTAGTGTGCTTACACCACACCTAGTAAGGCATGAATGTTGTAGGCAATAAAATGCATGTGCTGCTTGGAATTAGTAGTATGTCTGGTAACATTTGTCATATTTTTATGCCCATTATTTATGTCCTAGAAACAAGAAGCAGTAATTTGGTCAGGAAACACCAGATGTTTAAAATGGATATATTATTCCTACTTAATCAGGAGAATGCATGACAGTAATTTTAACATTATTATTGAATTGACTTCTCTTTCTTATCCCATGGCAGAGCCATAAGTGGCCACGTGGGCAAAATAAATTTTATCCTGAATGCCAGAAGGTTTTACTTTGTAGTTTTACTCCATTTTTGGTTCCACACTGGTGGTATCTAGAGCATCAGGGCTCACTTGGTATTCAGTCCGTGCAGTGTGCAACAACCACACTGCTGTGGGGGGCTAAAGTGGTTACAGAAGAATGGTCTCTACTCTCCCTTTGACATAATTGTCCGTGTAGCCAGAAAGGTATCCACACTTGAGACAAAATTGCTAGCTGAAGTTTTCTGGCCTTGAAATGAATGTTTTTGTATTAAGTAAAACACTGTTTTTTCATTTTTATTAAATAATAATCAGTACATCCTTCTTTTTGTTTGTTTGTTTGTTTGGTTGGTTGGTTTTTTCTTCTGAAAATCTCAAGCAAAGTTTACTTGTTTGCTGTTACACAAAAATCACGGAACATCCTTGAACTTTTATCAGTGACTACTTTAAAAATTGACTGTGACACCAAGGAGGTAGCTTTTCCTGGGTTAAAAGAAATTCTGACCATAAAATGCTGGCTCTAGGATATACTAAAGTGTTAAGGAAATTTCCCTATCTGACCAACCAGGAGCCACTCTGGCAGACACACTCACACCGCCTGAGGTGGGACTGAAGTCCGTTCACAGCTACACACCCCACACTCAGAGTCACACCAGTTCTCTTTAATGGCTAGACCCCAGGTTTCCAGTTGCAGAGTCTCAGACATCCTGATCCTTCAGATGATTTAATCTTGGTCCAGCAACTTAATAACAAAATAGCAAAGATAGCTTGATCTGGTGCCTCTGTGGAGAGGCCCAGAAAAAAGGAATTCCTGGGCTCTTCTACCCTCACAGTCCAAGGGTAGAAANTAAGGAAATTTCCCTATCTGACCAACCAGGAGCCACTCTGGCAGACACACTCACACCGCCTGAGGTGGGACTGAAGTCCGTTCACAGCTACACACCCCACACTCAGAGTCACACCAGTTCTCTTTAATGGCTAGACCCCAGGTTTCCAGTTGCAGAGTCTCAGACATCCTGATCCTTCAGATGATTTAATCTTGGTCCAGCAACTTAATAACAAAATAGCAAAGATAGCTTGATCTGGTGCCTCTGTGGAGAGACCCAGAAAAAAGGAATTCCTGGGCTCTTCTACCCTCACAGTCCAAGGGTAGAAAATTCTTTGGGTCTTTGACTCATGCCGTCTCTGAGTGTCCCGTGCCCTGGATGGGCCACAGGTCCTGGGGCCCTTTGTTCTGCAAAGGACCAGCACTTCTTGGCTTCTTGCCTGGCGGTCCCATCCAGAATTCAGCTTGCTACTGCCACTGCAGCTGCACCCTGAGCTACCTGCACTGGAGGTATTCCTCAGCAAGACGTCACATGTGCACCTCACAGAATTTTGTCTCTGTATAAAACATATAGACTTCCTTTGGCAGATTAATTTCTTGTACATCTGATAGCTGCACAGTGAGGCAAATTCAATGGATTCTGCCAACTTACTGCAATGTTTTCATATTTTTATGAGTGACAAAATCTGGCATTTTTAAAATTAAATTAATCTTTAATAGCAGTTTAAATATCTGAACTTTGAGATTTATAATGCATTTACAACCTGTTAGCAAGTATAATTTTGTAAATGTACACTTGTACTTTAATTAATAATTGATAACTTTTTACCTCTTGTTTAATAGCTGATACAAAGAGGAATTAAGAGCAGAAGCTATTTGAATGCATCCTGCAGATCATTTATAGAATTTGAAAGTGTATATGCTTTTCTGGGTTTTGTTGTTTGTGTTGGAGTTTTTTGTTGCGGCCCCTCCAGAGCTGTGGCTAGCTCTCCCAGGTGGCACGATGTCCTGTGCCACCGACCCAGGTGCCCCAGAGGGGGCACATGATGAGTGGGTCTAAAGTTGTGAATTGGCAGCACTGGCTACCAAAGCTAGCCAGCTCCTGCTTGCTGTGAAAATGAAGAGCTGAAGATGAGACGAAGGCAAAAGGGAAAGAAGGGCTCTTTGCTCCGGGACGCAGTCAAACAGCAACAAACATACTCACGGAATTCCAAAGAACAAAGAAAAAACATGATCATATGCAGTGGTTTAAATATGGAGCCAGAACTGAGGAAGGAGACAAGGCAACATCCAATAGGGGAGCAGGTGGGGAGGAGAAAGGGCGGAGGCTGGGGATGACATCAAGGGTAAGGGACAAATGGCAACAGAGGGCAGAGAAACCTGGGTCACATGGGCCAATCGCACATGGAGGTTTAGGGGATTTCCAGAGGGGTGGACACATCCGGGATTGGTCCATGTGGGGAGTGACAGGGAAGGGTCTGGAACAAGGGGAGGAGATGGGGTAACAGACAGTGAGGGGAATGGCATTAAGGGAGGAGTAACTGTAGGGAGAAACCAAATTTGAAAATTAACGGGGGGGATAGGGCACAACCATAACCAAAGGTACAAACAAAATTAGGGGCCACCACAGTTTTTTATTCTTTATTTTATTTTGAATGTAATGTATTTATCAGTTTTATAAAGACAGAAATACCAGAACATATGTTTAAAAATATTTGTAGTGCTTTGAAAAACTGAGACTGCAGATGGCTGGATTTATGAGTTTTAAATGGTTTGGATGTGAATTATAGTACATGTTATGCAAAAGATTTTCAAAACCACTGGAGACAATGACTGTAAAAATGAGAATGAAATATAATTTAGGGAATGCAACATATTTTCTGTAATACACGTTAAAGATGAGGAGGACGAGAAAACATAGAACATTCAATGAAGATATTGGCACTGGGAGTATAGCAAGATGCTTTAGATACAGTAGACTCTCAATAGCAAAAGAATTTTACTCATAGGTTTTTATTTTCTAAATATTTATGGTTTATTCAAAATACCATTCTTGCCTTTCAGTATGATCAGCTGGAACATTTCTATCTGCATATTTGCACATGTGGTTATTTAATCTCATATATTTTAATCAAGAAAATAAGAAATAATTAAAGAGAAGAAGGTATCTTAGTTTTAATAGGTGTTTGGAGAAAGAGACAATATGAGAAAAAATTCTCCCTCTCTTCTCTCCAGATTTATTGTGTGTAAGATATGTCATTCATATGCTTTTGTCAAAGTGTGTGAAACAGTAAGCTGTCTGGAAATTTAGCAAGGTTCTCTTAAAAATATGGTAGAAACACCAGAACTGAGTCTTTACAGAGCATGGTCTGCTGCTTACCGTACTCATTTGAGCATAACATACCACCCACCACTTGACAGGATGCCTTGCTTGTGCTCTTCTACATGCCACACATCTCTTCCTCCTTCCTGAGCCCAATTATGTGCCACCGTGCTGAAACTTCACCTCGACATTTGCCAAAATGCTCTGTTTCTGGTCACTGTGCAGCTATTCTCCCTAGCTGCCTGCAGCACCTGCATACAACTGGGCTCGAGCTGCTGATCTCCTCTTGCTAGTGCAGGATCTGATTTCTAGTATGTCCCTGCAAAGATGCTATGTTTTTAAGGAGGTATTTTCAGTCTGCTCTCAGAGTGATGTGCCTAAGACATTGGGCTATGCTGCTTCTGTCCCTCTCTGTGAACTGTAATGGATTTCTCTGGTACTGCCTTTTAATTGTTTTGTTGCCTGTCTGTGCTACAACACCCATCAAAATAACATAGTGCAACAGGCAGTCCTAAGCCTGCATACAGATGACTGACAAGATCAGTCTAACCTTATGTGCATCTGTTTCATTTAGAAAAATACAGGAAATTGAAGATGATGCTTTTTTTTTCTCCTGGGAGAGACCCCTTGGAAAGAAGAGCAGAACTAAGTTGCTGTGCTACCCCATAAATTATTATGGTAGCAACAGGCCCCATTCTTTAATTGAATGTTCATGAAACAGTTTTGGATTACAAAGATGTTCCAAGGGACCAAGACTGGACTGAAAAACAATGTGCAAATGGAACTCTTATGAAATTGAAAGTCAATGAAGAATGTTTTCTCACAAAATCTGGGATTTCCTCTGCCAGAGACTTCCCTGTCACGGGTTCTCCCGCAGTGTGTAAAAAGTCCTTTTCTCAACAGCTGTCTGAGCCGAAGAAGCACTCTGGAGTCCTTAGTTCATGTTCTCAAGGCAGTTTATTAGTTCCTTATCAAAAGTAGATTTCTCTGCCCTGCAAAGGTCGACACAGCAAAACTTTCAGAGACACACACTCTCTGCCCTGCAAGGGAGATCGAGACACACTGTGTCCTGCAAGGGAGATCAAGGCACACTGTCACCAACCCGAGTCAGCTCTATTCGTTTATACTATCAATTACATATCCAATGTTTACCATTAATTTCCAATCCGTGACCCTTATGTTACATTGTCCAGCTCTCTGACAAACCAATCCAAAAGTGCCAAGATCACCAAGAAGATGGAGGTTAGGAAGAAGAAGAAACGACATGCCATGTGTAAGAATTCTCCATCTTGACTCCCAGACCCTGCTGTCCAGAATCTCAAAGACCCCTGGACATGGGTCCAAATCTTTCCCTTTTCATCTATAATTACTGCTATTCTGCTCTTTAAACTCTGGTGACTTGCAATTCTTCTTATAAATTGGTAATTTTTCTCATGGATTAAAATCAAAGCCACAGGCATTCTCAGTATCAATCCAGGGTCTCTGACATCTCTGGCAAGGCTGAAAAGCCTCCTGACCAGGGCCTGGATCATTCTGAGATGCCATAGGAACCCCCTGGGTTCCAACATCCTCCGACTTATAAATATTGCAGTTTTGGGACATATCACCATTTCTGCTATTGTATGTTTCAGTGATTAAATGTTAATATTTTCAGAAGCTGGTCATTTGATATGCTGAAAGGTATAACTTACAAATTGCTGGCTGTGTAAGTATAATTTGTGCCGTCCATTCTTCAGCTTTACTGTAATCTGCAGCTTTGACTGAAACTCTTCTTTATTGCCTGGTTAACTTTTCTTTTTAATGCTGCAAATTGCTAAGCAACACTATTTTTTCTATTGTGCACTTTCATTTCAACTTTCTGCACAGACAGCATCAGTGATTAATTACAGAATAGTATACATAATATGGGTAAGTTTATGTCAATAAATAAAGCAGAAACTTGTGGTATGTCCTGATGTGGTTGCTCCTTCAGGTAAGCAGGCACTATTAGTAGTAAGGGCTTGTCTAGAAAAGGCCATCTAGGGAAATATAATACATAAAACATAATGTGGATCGTGTCTTGGGCCTCTTGAGAGAGGGGTTAACATGGTGAGAGAAATGTCACAAAACTACAAATTGTGTTGCTATAAGCCACATAGAGCAAAGTAACTCCAAGTAAGATGATTCGGACTTCCTGTAGGTTTGTTAGACTCAGTGGCACAACAGCTCAATAACTTAATATCCATCCCCTTATAAATGTCTGCTGAAAAAGTAAAAACTTTTTTTTTATTATTTCTGTATTGAATTATATTTCAGTATGTGTAACCTTCATAAAACACAACAAAATGCTTCAAAGTCCTATTCTCAAAATTTAGAAGCCATACCAAAGAATTCTCACTAGCTAGAAGAGGATGCATTATTAGGTACCTCAAGATCATTCAAAATATGATCCTCAAAACATCCTCAAATGCTGTTTAAGCCACCACTTTTTAAAAACATTATTTGGTCTAATATAGCTTCAGGACATGTAACTGCAGATCTGTAATAAATTTTATTATTTCAAATGTATTTTTTTTCCTGAAAAATTCTATGTGGGGCCATGTCTTACCCTAGAGTGTCTTAACTTGGTGTACTTAGAGAAATTACAGTGATTTGTTTCTTTACAAAAAAACTTTACTTTTTGCTCAAGCTTTGTATATTTTATTATAGATGGGCAGGAAATAGGAAACAGAAATTTGCTGAAAAGATCTAGATCTCATTTAATCATTGTAAGCAAAAGAGGCAGAGCATGCACTCAAACAAATATTACATATTCTAATCCTGTTTTTCCTGAATAAACCATGTGCTGTACTGTGAAATGTGTTGTTGGGTCTTTTAAAACCTAGATTATATCAGACAATGAATTTTATACTTCATGACAGCAGTCCCTTTTTTCTTTTTCCAGGTGATAAGAGGAAAATTAAAGTTTGATTCCTTTAGTGCTTAGACATTCCAGACAATGCATTCTTTATTGTGCCATCTACATAATAAGTGATTTTTGTGTCACCTTTTTCATATCTCAGTACAAACACAGAGAAGAAACAACTGTATTTGTAAGGATGAAAAATCACTGTTATTTTATTTTCCTCTACCCTTTCTGTAGTTGAAGGTAAAAAGGCAGTAATGCTGCAACAGAAAAAAGCCTTGGCAGATGTACACAAATGGGTTAAATGCTTGGATTTGTCTTTCACAATGTTGGAGGCTGAGTGATAATGAAGTTGATGGAAATGGATCTTATGTTGCCTTTTATTAATTTGTGGTTGATAAACTACTCAATAACTTACACTGAGTGATTTAACCATTTACAAACAAATCCCCTCCTACCTTCCAAGCTAAAACAGACAAACTCTTGCCATAAATGTGCAAAGGAAGAAGAATTTTGGGGGGAAGGATGGGGAGGTTGTGTTTTTTATTTTCCTTTGTGGGTTGGTTTGTTGGGGTGGGGTTGTTTGGGCCTTTTTGATGTTTGTGTGTTTGTTTGGTTTTGTTCGGTTTAGGTTTTTTTTTGGTGGCTTTGTGGTTTATTTATTTTATTTGTGTGGGGTTTTTCAGTTTGGTTGGTTGGTTGGTTGGTCTTTTCTCAGTATGACTGTTATCTTAAGATTAATTCTGTGATTTTCAAAACCAATGGAACTTCTTTTGGCATAACTTGGCTTTATTTCACCTCTATCCTTTGCTGTCTCAACTCCAAAATCTCCCATGTGTCTTTTGATGTTCTCACAGGGGAAAAGATACAAGACTGTGATTTTTGGGGAGCTAAGCAGGTATTTTATGACAGGCTGACTGTTAGCCAGAGGCTAACTCATTAGCCAGATACTAGGAGTATAAAACAGTTGAGTTTTCCTACCTTTCCCCAGTAAAGACAGCAATTTGTATCTGTCTTCAATATGTAACAACTAAGCATTTTTTTTTAAATCTAGGGTTTCAATTATCTACCCATCCTCAAAGTTGACTGATAATCATATGAAGGATCAAAAACTATTGAGTAACTTAAAAATCTTGCATATTTAATTTATTTGAAGATCTAGACTAAGAGCAAGATAACATTCTGCCTTCTCACACTGTTGCACAATAGAAATAACAGTCAGAATTTTTTTTCATCTTTAATTACACCTGTCCTGGCACTGACAATAATTTGTCATGTCAGTAAAGCAAGGTTTGACAAAGCAGTAGACTGCACCTTTCATTTGCATGTTTAGTGGGAAGCAGAAGTATGTTATACTCACATAAGTGAAACTTAATTGATTCCTACAGATTTGTACTTTACTGATGTGCATACCATTCTTTTTTTTTTTTGTCAGAAAAACTTTGCAACACATAATCTTATAGTGATATTTATAGTCCAAGTCTTACTCCGTGAAGCTGACTAACATAGTCTGTTGAAGATAACATGAGGATATGGGGTTTGTCAACATCCATAGTTGGTAGCTCATCAATTTAAGAAGCAAGGGCAAGAGACAGGATAAGTAATAAATGAGATACCCAGACAGGTAAACCAGAAGGGAGAGGAGATAACAGAAAGTAACAAAGATCATAAGCTGTCATTGATCAAGGGAGAACTGAAGAAACCACTTGGGCCTTTGAAGAAGTTCAACTAGAACTTTGCAGCTGAGAAGAAACTAGGGAAACAAGATAATTATTTGGCCTCCATGGAAGGAGTTTTTATGGGAATTTTGAGGATGTTTGTGGGATTTTATAAAACTTCAAGGGGCATTCTGAGGTCACTGTGTGCATGTGGAGAGCTATTACAGGATTTTTAGGAGAAGGGCCAGAAGCAGGGAAAGGTAGGAACCAAGCTGGAGCAAGCAAAGAAGATGAGAGAAAAAGTGCCAGGTGCATATAAGCTACTGAACAGTCTGCTTCTGAGGCCAAGTTCTGTGCCTGACTACTGTAGTCTTTCCTCCCTTGTTACTAATTTCTTCCTATATATTTTCTATGTGACCTTGTTTTCCGTTCTGTATCTAGCAGAGATAGGACCTGCTAAAAAATTTCAAGCCAGGCTACCTAGTGAGGAAGAGGGCAGGGTGGCATCTTCAAAGACCCAAGATCTGAACTGGTGAATGGATAAGGTATGTAGGGTCCTGACAGGAATATTTGATTAATTTAGGCCATTCCAATATATAGTGGTTCTGTGGATATCAGAGTGCTTGTGAGGTGAAAATATGTGTCCTACTAAACAGGCTTTGATGCAGGTATTTACATTCATCTTGAATTTAGATATATTTGGAAGCATTAATTTCTATTCAGGTATTTCAATTATTTAATAAAAAGAATAATTTTCTTGAGGGTTTTGTACTTGCAATTACCTCATTTGCAAATGTTTGCTGGGTTTTGTAAAAGAGAAAAAGTACATATGTAGTTTTCCAAAACTGATGATAAAACCTTGTCAGCTTCATGAAATGCCAGAAAGAAAAAAGACATTTATAATTTATAATACTTTGTAGCAATATAGTAGCTAGTAAATCCCTTGGAGCACTAAGGTTGAAAATATACATTGGAGTCCTGTTGATAACACTTTCTTAGCAGACATTCATGTTTAGTTTTTGGGGTTGTTTTGCATTTTAAGCCTAATTTTTCATTCAGTCTATGAACTGTAGTATTTGAGATTTACGAAAAACATTATATCAGATGTCATTGGTGTTAGTCACTAAAAATCAATTCTGAAGAGCCAGATTACATGGTGAAGGCCTGGGGACAATGGGGTCTGCTCTCGGGGGCTGGCTGTAACAATCTTATATCACACTACGTGGCAGAGAAAGGAGCAGTGCTCATCCTAGCCCCTGGAAAAGACACTTGGATTAAGTTTTCTGCTTAGAAAATGGTAATGAGAAGTTAGATATTGTATTCATAGGAGGGAAGAAGGAATTTGTGAGACATAAACAGCAATGGGAATTTTGCTCACAAGATCAATCTTATATATTAAAGTTCAGGGTGGAGGTGTTTGTTGGTGCAATTTTTCCCCCTGTTGCTCTTGTTATTAAAGAACCTGAAACACCAGTCATATTTGTCATCACTCTTCCATCCTCAGTGATCATTAACTTCATGGTAACGTAATTTCTTCTTTTTAAGCCTCATTATACTTTTAGCATGAGTACATCCTTTATCATTCTGACTTCTCTCATGTGACTTTTTTTTTCCAGATGCCTCCAAAAATAAAAACAACTTGGCCCATTACATGAAACTGTCATAGTTAGAGTTTTCTTGCTCTAAATGAAGAGAAATAATAAAAAGGACTGTTAGCCCTTCTTTTCCCTCCTTCATACCATGTCTAATACTATTATCACACAGATATTTGATGTGATCTCCCTCTCTGGAGACATTGAAAACCCACCTGGACCCTTCTCTGTGCAGCCTGCTATTAGAGACACTACCTTGGTAAGAGGATTGAACTAGATAATCTCCAGAGATCATCCAAGTGAGAAAAATATTCAGACTCTGAGTAGTATTGCTTAAAATGCCATCTTTAAGAAAT
This sequence comes from Bombycilla garrulus, assembly GCA_013400315.1. NCBI lineage: Eukaryota > Metazoa > Chordata > Aves > Passeriformes > Bombycillidae > Bombycilla > Bombycilla garrulus. Next base: position 271,433 of record VXBU01018239.1, on the reverse strand, counting down.
AAAACTATAAAGACAGAATAGTATCAATAATATTACATTCCTTCAGATGCTGGTAACCTTAATTTGTGCTGCCTTGAAAGGGCTTCCCGTCAGGAAATGGAATCACTGTTACTAACAGGGAGCTGTGAACAGGTTCCTCCTCTGTTATCATCAAAGCTGGAGTTTATATTGTGCGCATGGGATATGGCCTCAATGCCAGGCTGTGCATGTAGCACAGCATGAGCCAGGGATGACTCAAATGGCATCTTGATCACAACTCCTTGGTGTGCAATGGTCTTCCAGCCATGGTCATTGTGCTGCTCAAAAAGAGAGATGCTCAGGGTGACTGTAGTTTTCTCTCTTACCTAGAAGCTGTTGTCCTGGGGGAGCATGAAGGCACTATTAATGCAATAAATAACAAAATGAGCTTTCTTCTCCACAACCCTGTCTAAATAAAGATAATAAAACAGGTTAGATATGATACTCTTGTTATAAGATAATTCAATGGTGATTACTTGAGTGATAACCTAAATTATCTATTTTAGCCAGTTTTTAAAAATTAGGAGGAGAATCTAAATTAATAATGAAGTGGACTTGAGACAGTGGATGCTGATTTTATATCAGAATTTAAAAAAATACTTATGCTTGTTGACAGATGAAAGCATTCATTCTTACAATTCATTGTTGCCATATAGTGCTGCTTCAGCAAAAGCATGATAACTTCTGAGCAAGCACAATTCACAGGAATCTGAGGTCACAGTGATAGTTATCTGCTTTCTTTTTTTTCCTCATTCCTTACCTTCTCTGGAGACGCAACTAAGCCTATGCTGTGAGCTGAAGGGTCACAGCTTTTAATTATTAACTGACTTCTGCTGACTCGGTTCAAGTAGTCTATTACAAAAGAGATTAATTCAGCAGGATTCTAAAGTAAAACTTTCATTGTCTTAATATTATACTGCCAATGTCCAGGTACCTTATAAGTGATACTGATTTACGAGCAACATACAATGGGAATTCTCAAAGTTACAATTCTTTTGAATGAAAGAGAAAAATCAAATTTTTGAAATACTTACTCAAATCTTTACAGTCATTCAGTATACAATAATTTTTAAAAATGTTTATGCTCAGATGCAATTCCTGTCTGCAAAATATCAATCATAGGATTAAACAGCTATTTTCAAAGAGAAAGATTTTGTTGTTGTTTTGATATTTTTGTTTTGGCTTTTTAGTTTTTTGCTTGTTGGAGGAGGTGGGAAATATAATAGAGAGCTTATTTTTTCCAAAAAATAAATTTTAAAGTCAGTAACACTGCTATATAGGGAAAACACTAATTCTTGTATTTCAAAAATCGGTTTGCGAAAGATAAAGTAGAAATAGTGGAGCTTAAATTTCTCAAAGCGGTTGGACTTTTTCATGTTTACGAAGAACAACAAGAATGTTACAATGTTTTACAAAGGGTTGAAATGTAGGCCATTTTTAATATGTGTTCCTTTAAGCATCATTGATCCTTAAGAATAGCAAATACTTCCTAAAATGTTTCACTACTTACAAGGGTGAAAAATACAAAAAAAAAAGCATATCCGTCCATAATGAATTCACTGTCACAAGACAAAACCATGTACTGTGTTATTGGTACTGAATCTAGATGAAATGTTTGACTTAAAAATTTTTCCATGATAACAGAAAATAACCATTCTTAGGAAAGAAATCTGTAAAATACGGTGCTGGTATTTACCAGTTTGATATTATTGCTATGCAATGGAGGAGAATGCAAGGAACGGGCACTCATTCAATCTTCAGTCTGATAGAACAAATAAAACCTAAGACACTTGCAATTTTGAACAGACACAAAGAAGATTTCTGTTGGAAATTTATATTAGTTTTTTCTCCCTCAGGTAATATCACAGAATAGTTAACTGGTTCAGTTTCATGGACAGGAGAGTAAAAAAAAAAAGGGAAAAAAAAAACAACAAAAAAACCAACAAAACTAAAACTAAACACAAGGCATCAAGGTATTAGTCTTTCTGCCTTCTATTTGAGTGTATACCAGGTGCAAATTTGGTACTTGACATAAAATCCAAGCAGAGCCTGAAAAGTGAATTGTATTTCTTCTGTCACAGTAACAGACTGGTAGATGGGTTTACTCTGAACTGCCTGAAGGGAGAATTCTCTTCTACACTATGTTCTTTTCTATCTGATTTCCTTTTAGTATGAAAAAGTTAACATTGATTTTCTTGTTGAAGATAAATTGTGGCCATTCCCATCAACTCAAAAAGTGAATATCATAGTGTTTTGCCATATTTTATACCCAGTGTTAATACTGAGATGGCAAAATTCCAAACTCCCAAAAAGTCTGGAAGCTGTAATAATGTTTTTGGGTTTTTATTTGTTTCCTAGGAAAAAAATAGCAATTTTTTTTTGTTGCGTGATAATTTAGTTTAGTTTTGATTTTCGTATTTTCCAAATGAATAATCATAATGTACAACTAGATCTGGAATGCAAACTATGTCAAAGAAGTACTTTTCCATGTGTAAACAAAAGCTCACTTCCAGAAAAAAATTCTGATGAGTTGGAAGGGACCCCACTGGGTCATCTGATCCAACCTCCCAGCTCAAGCAGGGTCATCCTAGAGCACATGGCACAGGATTTTGTCCTTGCTTCTTGAACATCTCCAGTGAGGGAGACTCCACAATCTGGGCAATCTGTTCCAGTGCACAGGTACCTGCACAATTAGGCAAGTTTTTCTTATTCCAGTAGAATCTGGGCATCAGCTTCTTCCTGTTGATTCTCATGCTATTGCTTGACTGCACCAAGAAGAGGCTGACTCCATCCCATTGACACTGTCCCTTCAGATTCTTAAAGTCATTGGTACGCTCCTCTCTCTGTTGTCTCTCCTCACCGCTGAACAGGCCCAGCTCCCTCAACCTTTCTTTGTACAAGATATGTTGCAATCTTTTAAATGGCTTTGTCACCCCTACACTGGACCCATTACAGGAGTTCCATGTCTCTCTTGTATTGAGTTTATTGGGATACATCATTCCTGAGTCTGGAGGAAGCGATCCTTGAATATCAACCAATTTTCTTAGATCCCTGTCCTAGGTTACAATGGAAAAATATCCCAGAAGGTCTGTATTCTATCTCCATCTTCATGAACTGTTAAAACCAGGAGGGGCAGTGTTTTCCTTGTCTCCTCCCCCGGACTATCTCCTGTTAATGGGCCATCAATGCCTTGCCCCATGAGTCATAGATAACTCCCTCCGGGAGCCATTTCCTGTTTAATGGTCAATTAAGGACACACCACATGACTCATAGAATGACATCAGCCCATTGTGAGGTGCTCCACCCAAGGGGAGGAGCCAAGCATTCCCACCTGGATATAATCTGGGCAATTGGACAGAACAGGCATCTGCCTTTTACTGGATTCCCAGAGGAGCAGCCTTCTCTCCCACTGGATTCCCAGAGGAAGGACCAGACCCTTCAACATCACCACTGGACCATTGGAGGAAAACTCCGCCCTTCTACAGGATCTCTGCTTCAACAGAACCGCCTGTCACTCCAGGAGCACTACTGAAGCCACCATTGAAACTGGACTGCTACCAACACCCTGACTGACAGGGTGTCAGGTTGTATTCTAACTGTCAGGTTTTGTTTTTATAATACTGCATCTTGGTCTAATTTTCCTATTAAGTTGTAGTTTGTTGGTTTTTGTTTTACTTTATTTTGTTTATATATATTAAAGAACTGTTATTCCTATCCTCATATCCTTGCCTGAGAGCCCCTTTAATTTTAGAAATTATAATTTGGAGGGAGTAGGTTTACATTTTTCTATTCCAAGAGAAGCTCCTGCCTTCCTTGGCAGGCACCTGTCTTTCAAAACCAAGACAATCCCTCTTCTCTGCAGGGTCTGTTCCCATGGAAGTCTTCCAAGAAGAGCCTTGAAGAGCTTAAATTTAGCTCTCCTGAAACTTAGGTTATTTATGGATGTAGAAGATGTCATATGGCTGTTCCTAAGAACCTCAAAGATTTTTTTCCTCCAGGGCAATGTTTGCCTCATAAAACTAAGTAGTACTAGTAGCTGCTGTTACATGAACCTAGTATTTTTTCTAATAAGGCAGGAATATACCTACTGAGAAATTTCTGTGCAGTATAAGATGAAAACACACTGAAATGTACTGTAGTATTTGTTATACCTTAATTTCTTCACCCTGAAAGACATCACATACTTTAAGGACAGTTGAAATGCAACAAAAATGCCTTGATTCTAGAGTGGAATAAAGAGGAAAATGCATGCACTAAGAATGAAAGGTCGCATTACCTAGAAAATTTCCTAAATGCTTAGGCATGTGTCAACTTCTGTAACTTCTTTCTATTTGCAGGAAATTGTTAACAAGGTATTGTCTCTTTTCACTCTCATAAATTGAGAAACTGAGGAATAGACTTACATCTTAGAAGCATATAAGATGGTGAACAGGAGTAAAAAAAATTATTATTATTGCACTATTTTAAGAACCGCAAAACTGTGGTTGCCTTGCCATAGATCAGACTCAACAAATCCTTGCAAACCAACCAACTGACAAACCAACCAAAAAATCCCTAAAACCTGTGTAATCTGGCCAGGGTGGAAAGAGCCACGTGTGATAAGAACACTAAATAGTTGAGCACATGGGATTCAAAAAGTAGAATATTTTAATTTGAAGTTTACCTGCAAAATGTCAGAGTTAGATTTGAAATAAGTCAGTTGAGGGATCAATTGAGTGTAACATAAGCACTTTTACTCCCATTGCACTTTAATGAGGTCATACACAATGTCAAAGTATCTTGACTTAAAACCAACCAGGGAGCCTTCAGGTAAAACAGGGAAAATATTTTGAAGGGATTCAGTGGTTATTTAGTTGAATTGAAAAAATATTCTCCTACTATTGTACTATATTTTGCTTCACCATTTAATCTGCTTTGGAATGTACTTTTGTACATGAATTGCTGGTCTGAAACCATGCAGTTACATGGTAAGTAGTTGTACCTTGTTGTTTCTTCTAAGCTGACAGTAAAAGTATTGATTATTTCTATGTGAATCAGGTTTTTTATATGTTAGCAGTGAAACCAAAATGGAGAAAAATACTGCAATTTAAATGGTCAAAGAGATATTTTCAAATTTAGTCTTCTTTCAATAGTAACCCTAATCTAGTAGTTTATTAAATATCTAATAAAAGTTGTAATTTAGCTTTTCTGAAATCTAGCACTGATCCTGTTTTTAAAGAACAGGGATTGTTTGCCAATTCTGTCTCTCCCAGTTCACCTGAACCCTTTTTAAATTTCCACTCTGTGATGCAGCTCCTTCTCAGAGATACCAGAAAAAAAAAAAAAAAAATTCATCATTTCCATGCTCTTGTATGAAGTTAAGAGTGAGGATTATAAAGCAGAGAAACTTCAGTAGGAAAACAGGGGCTAGGAAACACTTGAGAATCTGGGTTAATAAACTGAGAATTTGTAGTAGGATGATAGGGACAGAACCAACACAGAGTAGGTCTGTGGAAATTATCTCCCTAGCTGTTTCCCAGTACCTGGAGAAGATTTCAAACTAGGCTTAGCTTCATTGATCTTAAAAAAGTGATAGGATTAATATTTTAAATATTTCTTAAATATTTTTGTCCAGTATTGAAATTTACTGTTATGCAATGATGACATACTATTTATCTTCTGAAAAATAAAGCCAGGACTGAGGTTTCAACACTGATTCTCCAGTAATCTCTTGTTTCCCAGGGTCCTGCTGGATGTACCCTCAAGTAGAGTGAATTCATGTATCAGAATCTATTGATACATGATCAGAACACTTTATAATCTCTTTCTCAGTGCTTTAAACACTTTTAAATCTTGCTTTCTTTTTGGTTCTGTATGAGCTTCTGATTTGTGGGACTTCTTTTTTGTGAGGTACAAAGAAATTGCTACTCAAGACTCAGGTTTTGATCTCACTTTTCTTTTACTGTAGTCAATAAGAAATTGTCACTAGCTTCAAACAATAAATGTGTATCCATTCCATGATTATCTTTTCTGAGCATACACTTCATAGCTGAATGTCGGGCTGCTTCATATTTGGTATTTCTAATTCTGTCTTTCTAGCAGTGCCTCTGGATTATTTTAAATTTACTTTCTCAAAGTGAGGTTGAATTGCTGTCAAAAATAATTTTTCAGAATGATGCCCTTGTCACTATCAGTAGTTCTAGTGAAAATGCTTTTATATTAGTTGAAGAGAGTGCAATTATCTGCAAGTCATTTTGCATAAAAGATAAATGGAAAGTATCTTTGACATGCTTGATGGAGATTAGCAGTCCTTTCAGATCTAATGAAATGTTGTGGATATTTTCATTGTTGATGCAACTTTCTTACTTCTAATTAGAAGGAAACAGATGTTTAAATGAAGGTAATACAATTAAATTGGCTGCAGGTGAAATACACGTGCCATTTTTCCATGCTTGAAGGCTTGCTCTGTCTAGGCTTGGTAAAAGTATATAGATGTGTCTAATCTGTATGCCAGCTGGAATGAAGGGAATCAAGATTTGGGTTTTCTCAGGGAGCTGTGACTGTGTTAAGGCCTTTTCAAATACATGAGAAGCATGGGATCAAATTCATTGTGACTACAGTTCATTGACACTTTAGACTAGCCTTTAATATTTATTCATTTAGAGGTGTGTCTCTAACAATATACAGAGGATGAGTGACCTACTGATCAGATTTTTATGTGGCATTTAGAGGTCAGTTCACCTTTCTGCTTGCTTCCAATAGGAAATTATATAAATCACAATTTTCAAGTTGTGAAATACTTATTAGTACTGCCACATTTATATCACTTTTTCACAGGCTTATTTATTGCTATGAGATGCCCAAGTCCCAAAGAAGAAGAGGTCTTGTAAATGGTTAAAATGCATAAGAACAGATAATCCTGATTAAAGGGCATACATAAACTTTTTAGAGATTTGATCCCATTCAGTCTCTAGTTTATCCCTGAATATAGGGAACGAGTATCTTCCTTTTGCTTATTTTTTGGAACATATTCCTCCTATTAACTTTATTTAGCCTGTGGCTAAATGGAAAATTTAGTAGCCAAGCTACTAATTTTGTCTTCCCCCTGATCCCCTTTCCCCCTGTCCTCCACCTGTCACTTCTTGCCATCAGTGAGACAGTTCAACAAGGGAAAGCGATGGATTCTGAACCCAGAATGAGGTAATGAGATATATGTACAGACTAGGGAATGAGAGGCTGAAGAGCAGTGCCATGGAAAATGACCTGGGGGTCCTGGTCAATGGTAACTTGAACATGAGTCAGCAGTGGAGGCAGCCAGGAGGGCCAGGCATGTCCTGGGTGACATCAGGCACAGCATCACCAGCTGAGCAAGGGAGGGGATTGTCCTGCTCTGCTCTGAGCTAGGGCAGCCTCACCTCGAGTGCTGGGGGCAGTTCTGGGTGCCACACTGTAAGAAAAACATTAAACTGTTAGAGAGTTTCCAATGGAGGGCAATGAGAATGGTGAAGGGTGTAGAGGTGTCCATATGAGAAGCAGCTGATGTCACTTGGTCTGTTCAGCCTGAAGAAGAGGAGACTGAGGGGAGACTTCACTGCAGTCAACAACTTCCTCATGAGGGGAAGAGGAGGGACAGACACCGATCTCTTCTCTGTGCTGATTGTTGACAAGACCTGAGGGAATGCCCTGAAGTTGTGTCAGAGGAGGTTTAGGCTGGATATAAGGAAAAGGTTCTTCACCCAGAGCGTGGTTGGGAGCTGAAACGGACTCCCCAGGGAAGTGGTCACAGCACCAAGGCTGACAGAGTTCAAGGGGCATTTGGACAATGCTCTCAGGCACATGGTGGGACTCCTGGATTGTCCTGTGCAGAGCCAGGAGTTGGACTCAATGATCCTTCTGGCTCCTTTCCAACTCAGCATGTTCTATGATTCTGTGTGGGTCTATGCTGTCTTCAGATGTTTTAAACTGATCTGAGGGGGAATAATTTTTTCTTTACACATATGCATGACAAAAAAATGTTTGGAACCATCCAGCTGTAGTTTGTATGAGGAATTTGGCATGTCAGGTGATTATTAAATAAAAATAAAATTAAAATATACTAGAAATTTAAAGAAGAGGATAACACCTGAAGCCATGAGTAAAAATAATGAGATTATCAACTCTGTGTTCCAGAGATTAACCTAGACTTTGTTCCCCAAACCACAGTCAATGAATAATTCCTCCTCAAATAGGTATCTGTTCTTAATTACTGTGGCAGATAGTTCAGTCCCAGGGTGGAGTTAAATACAACATCTCCTATTCTCTAAAACTACTTAACTATTCTAACAGCAGCCAGTGGGAACAGCACTATTCAAATGTGCAGTAACATCAAGACTGGGTGTTTGCTCTGCACATTGCACAGGTGGTTGAAATAAGCTGTGGGATAGGACAGGCACGGGTAGATCTTTGCAGAACTTATAAGAAGTCTATAAATATATATATATATATATATATGTGTGTATATAATATTTTGTCATTATCTCTACATTTCCTTAATGGTGTGGAGAGTAGTAGTTGGGGAAGGTGAGATTGCAACTGATAGTTCTATGAACACTTTTTATTTGCAAAGATGCTTCTATCAGTGGAGTCAAGCTGTCATAAACAACATAACTAGTCACACTGTCTGCACTCTAAAATGTTATGTTTGGTCACACATTAACTAATGGGGCAGCAGTTGGAAGATGAGCCCCTGCTGCATACTCTGGAGAAAATCGTTGGACTGAAGTAGGCTAGATTGGACCCATTAGCCACAGGTGGCCTCTGGGGTAGATATTCATAATGCCCCATAATCAGTCCTTTATTCCATCAAAGATATATAGAACCCTGTGGTCTTTATATGCATATGGAAGCTAGTACACTCCTAAATGTGGTCTGAGGTACTCAACCTATTGTTGATACTGGATGTGCTGTGGCCCTCTAGGGATTCAGCAGGCTATTGGTGCCAGGATATTGTTATGTATAGAATCAACAGTTACAGAATCACAGAACAAGCGGACTTGATGGAACCCACAAGGATCATTGCATCCAACTCATGCCCCTGCACAGGACAGCTCCAAGAGTCATGCCAGATGCCTGACAGCATTGTCCAAATGCTTCTTGAACTTTGTCAAGCTTGGTGCTGTGATCACTTCTCTGGGGAGACTGTTCGGGTGCCCAACCAACTTCTGGATGAAGAATCCTTTCCTAATATCAAGCCTAAATGCCCTTTGACATGACTTCAAGGCATTTCCTCAGGTCTTGTCACCAGCCACCACAGAGAAGAGATCAATGTCTGCCCCTCCTCTTCTCCTCATGAGGAAGTTGTTGACTGCAGTGAGATCTCTCCTCAGTCTCCTCTTCTCCAGGCTGAACAGACCAAGTGACCTCAGCTGCTTCTCATATGGACACCCTTCACCATTCTCATTGCCCTCCTTTGGAAACTCTCTAATAGTTTAATGTTTTTCTTATGGTGCCCCCAGCACTCGAGGTGAGGCTGCCCCAGCTCAGAGCAGAGCAGGACAATCCCCTCCCTTGCTCAGCTGGTGATGCTGTGCCTGATGTCACCCAGGACATGCCTGGCCCTCCTGGCTGCCTCCACTGCTGACTCATGTTCAATGTGCCATTGACCAGGACCCCAGGTCCCTTTCTGCAGTACTGCTTTCCAGCTACTACCCTACAGAATTTAACAGTCATTGGTCAACTACCTTTTCAGAACATGTTTTTGCTAGGAAGGCTTTTCCATCCAATTGTCTAGGAACCCCTTCACAGAACATTCACACCAATGAAGCCTTTTGGCATCACCACTGTTCATCCTTATCAACATTCATTTTACAGTACTTTCCCTTTACCTGACAACTGGTGCATCATTAGACCTGTAATCATTACATTTATTTGTAAGTTTTTATGCTACACTGTGACTATGATTATCATGAATAATGAAGCACTACATACAAATATAATTAAACACAGTGGAAAGGTACACTAAGAGGGGCAAAATAAAATTTCCCTTTGGATTCTATTCCCCAAAAGCATAAACCTGATATCTCCCCATGAAACACTGATAATTGTAATATATTTCCAAGTCTTTATGCAAGTGTTCTTTTTTCCAGTAGGTTATCTTTTCGCTATTAATTTGCAGACTATTAGTACATGTACAATAGGTGTCCAGTTCTTTTTCATAAGTACTGATATTAAATAACATGGTATCACTATCCTGTAACTTAACACAAGGCAATTATTGGCCGTTACTGACCTTCATATCATACATATGATAATGATTACCACATCCTTGTGCCAGTCTCATTTTTCAATACTGATCAGTTGATTTGACTAAAAAGTCTCAGCTAAGCAGAACTGCTTTCAAAGGTATATCTGCTTTAAATGTTTTAAAAACCTTTCAGCAACATTACCAGGTCATTTCTTTTCCAACCTCCAGGAATCAACACATTTGCAAGCGAAAAACTAACTTTTTTTTTTAAAAGTGGCACATTTTCAAATTCAACTATATTTTACAGGAATTGCATACTATATTCAATTACTATAGCTGTTTTGCGTATTACAGAATGACAGAAAACAAACATTTTTCCTTCAAAGGAAAAAGACATCCACTATGGAAACAGATAGAGTCATATTCATGTCCTCTATCCTAAGGCCAGTAGCGGCTAATTTTTTCAGTCACTGGTACCAAATTACATAAAGGGCATTATAATTTAATATTTTTTTGTGCCAGTCTAAATCTATGTCACTGCCAAAGCTGGTGCTACTGAGAAGGGATCACCATTGCTACTGCTGTCATTTATGAGGTGCTTGATTCATTGATGAGGTGCTTGATTCAGAATTTTAACTACCCTATATTCATAACAGTAGTTTATTCCTTCCTGTGTTAATGGTTTTCAGGATGTTGCCTAACTTTGATTGTATAAAGACCTCACTTTATTTAGTATGCAAGCAATTAAAAAAAATCATATGGAAATATCTCCAATTTGTTTACACATGTACTCTTACAAATTGAAAGTAAGATTTTTTTTAACTGTGATTGCATGATCAAATAATTTATTGGTGAAAATGTTCCACTGTATTACATTACACAGCATAAGCTAATTTTATCTCCAATTATGAAGAATAGTTTAGCTAGTATTACCTCAGGCCAATGTTTTTCATTTTTCATGAGTACTGTCCTGAGGCAGAAAATTTATTTTATATGAGTTTGGTTAGTAGCTAATGAAGCTGAAATTTAATGTACAGGTAGAACTATCATGCAAACACCTGACAATCAAGACAATTCTGAAAAAGTTCAACAGTACAGAAACAATCAAAAAGAGTGTGTCTGTTTTTTGGGTTTTTTTGGTTTTTTTTTATTATTTCCTGACAAAGGAAAAGACAAGCACATCAACAATTCATCAATCAACAGTTCCAGTATGGGATGCCTCCCATGGGAGACAGTCCTCTATTTACTTCTCCAGCATGGGTCCTTCCCATGAGATGCAGTTCTTCCCAAACTGCTCCAGCATAGGGTACAGTCCTTCAGGAAGAGGCTGCTGCTGCATGGGATCCCACGGAGAAGTCTCGCCAGCAAAGTTGCTTCAGCATGGGGTCCTCTTTCCATTGGTCTGCAGGTCTTGCCAGGAGCCTGCTCATAGCACTGGCTGCTCACAGGGTCACAGCCTCCTTTGGGCATTTGTCTGTGCCAGTGTGGGGTCCTCCAGGGTCTGTAAGTGGGTCTCTGCTCCACTGTGGACCTTTATGGGCTGAAAGAGCCCAGCAGGTCTCACCACAGTCTTCCTCACAAGCTTCAGGGGAATCTGCTTCAACAACTGGAGCACCTTCTCCCCCTCATTCCCCACTGACCCTGGTGTCTACAGAGTTGCTTCTCTCTCATGTTTGTACTGCTCTCTTCTCTGGCTGCAATTGCTTCTGCCCAGTAACTTCTGTCCCCTTCTTAAACAGGTTTCCCCAGTACCACTGTCACTGATGAGCTCAGCCTTGGCCAGTGGCAGCCCCATCTTAGAGATGGCTGGCATTGGGCCTGCCAGACATGGGAGAGGCTCCCACCTACTGGGTAATGGCTGTGGGGCAGGGGTGTGCTCCTGCCACAAAACTACATTAATTCCTTCCTCTTTCATGGTTCCTATCTACCAGTATTCATAATTTTTTTCCTTATTAGATTAATTCAATGTGTTAGCTGATTGTTAGCAATGGGTATTTTGTAGCATCATTTCAACTGTAGTTTTAATGGGCTATACAGACTCACCAAGTTTATTGTGAATTTGAACTGTATTTTTAGAGCAGCATGCAGTGCAGGGATGAAAAGTACATGCTAAAAAAAATATAGTCTCTGTGCAGACAGTTGATGGCCAAAAAATAACAATTTTTCCAAGAGTCTTGGGTTGTTTTATTGTTTTTGGGTTTTTTGTTTTTTGTTTTGTTTTGTTTTTTTTTTAGGGGGTGTTGGTTGGGTTTGTTTGTTTGTTTGTTTGCTTGTTGCTTTTCACTGCTTTGGATTTGTAGCATTCACAGTGTAGGGCTGAAGTACCTTAATATATTATTGACTGTTTCCATCCAACTGAATTTTTTCCCAAGGCATTCTGAAGCTGTAGACAACAGGAAAAACTAAAGAAACAGAATAAGACACAGTGTATGTTCTAGATGCATGCTCTAAAACTAGAATGTGCCAAGCACATTTACTTATTTTGGACTTGCTTTTTTGTTGTTTTGGATTTTTGGTTTTGTTTTGTTTGGGTTGTTTTTAAACACAGTGAATATAGAAAAATTATTCAGCTTTTTCTCACAAATGATTTTCTCATTTCTAAATTGGAGTAGTCACACTGGGATTGCAATTCTCAAAGCTACTGTCATTCATTCAGAAAGCAGACCTCCCATGTGGAATTCTAACCAGACAAAAACCCCTTGAATTTCAAAGTCAGTGTTCCAAATGAGTTTTAGTGAAGGAATTATTGCAGAGAGAAGGCAATAATAAAAATTATGGCTGTAGATAGTTTTCTAGCAGATAAAAAGAAAGATTTGTTCCATAACATATAATTAATTAATTTTAGCCTCCTGTATTAACCTGAGTTTAATTATACTTTTTTGCTCAGTATGAGTAATAACTAGGTCTATTTTAAGAATCAAATAAGTTTCAACTCAGTGCAAGCCAGTTACTCTTGTTTGTCATGTTTGCTGAATTGAAACAAAAGTAAGCTGAACTAATTTTTTCCATTCCTAATTGAAGAGGTTTTTTGAAAGAAAATAGGGTGAAGAATTATGTTTGTATACTATCCATGAGAACGGAAGGGAAAGAGTTTCAGTTTGTTGTTTTGGTTGGTTGGGGTTTTTTTCTTTTGTTGCTTTTTATTTAATTTTTAGATTTAGAATCTCAGTAAGTGGTGAAAACTAGTTTATTTTTTCTCCCCATTGTACTTTAAAACCACACCCACCTCACCATATCTAACTGAGGTGCTGTAACTTCTTGTTCTGTCTTTGTCCCTTATGAAGAACCAAGAAAAGGGGGTGGAATCAGACCTGCACTTCACTGCCGCTGGTCTGTAGAATCTAACACTTGGTAATCTCTCTCTCTCACTGTATGTGGCATTGCACACAATCTGTGCTACAAAATGGTACAGTATTTCTTGCGGCCTGTATTTACGTTTCTGCATCCACAGACAGAGAAATACCTCTATACTCTTCCCTTATGGTAGAGAAAGATATAATGCCTAGCAAAAAGAGTTTCCGTATGAAATCTTTTAATCTGATGACCCTGAAATTACTTTTAATAAATTGGTTAGAGAATGCTAATCTGAGATGTAAATTTGGTTCCCTTTAAGGAAATAAAAAAGTCTATCTAATTTATTAGAATTTTTCACAATTCACTGATAGAGGATTTGATGTTTGTTATGGATTCCAAGGCTGGACAATGACATCAGACAAGTGTTAGGCTTTTATTGTACAGTCTCCATGATCTCATCAGCCAGCCCATTGCTTTAGACTCACAGGGTGTTGGCTAACAAGCCCTTAAATGTAGTCAGTACACTTCAATAAGTTCTTAACTCTCACAACACACAACCAAAGGTGCTCATAAGCCACAAACACTTCAAAAGAGAGTATGTGGTATAATATGATCTTTCTTTCTTTCATTTTTTTCCCTTTTTGTCCATTTTAAAAAATTTTCCTTTAAACTGGCTTGTATCACAGAATAAACCAAAACCAAATCCCAAAAACAATTTCAACCAAAAACATTAGTGTCTTCTGGAAAAGGTTTTCGGTCTAGAAAGCTGATATTTTCCATCTTCACCAGACCTCTCAGAATGACCTCAAAATGAACTGTGTTTAAGCTAAACACACCAAAATTAGTAACTGAGCTTGAACACTTTCTATATTAAGAGCCTGAATCTTTGCATTTCTGTAAACATGTAAGTACTGAAATGCACAATTGCTCAGTGTGGTTAATAATGAAAATACAATGCAAAGTCTTGTAAGTGTTACAGAGGTTGAATTCATTCTAAGTCATTGAAGACCTGAGATGCTCTTGATTTGGAACTTGGAAAAATTGTCTAAATAAGCTAGTTGTTCTTTTCTGGGATGCCTATAAGGCTGCCTGACATTATCCCCCACTTTTTGTGCTGCTATGCTACTGTGTTCCCAGAGATGTAAAAAGAGAACAGACAACAAGTGTAGTTGTGAAACATGTGAGTGAACCAGAACTGGAATTTTGCAAAACACCTGGATGATGGATTTAGGCATTGTTTTGGCTCACTAGCGACCTCAGTGTCAAAAAAATACCCAAAAAAACCCAAAAAAGGAATTGCTGATACAAGGACAGAACTAGTGCCTTACTACATTCACACTTTTCTACTATCTTTTGTGATTTAGTAAGACAGTGACTAGTACATTTACAATGAATCTATTGGATTTAGTATAGCCACAGGCTGAGGAAATATAATGAAATTCATTTGAGACAGTTTGCTAGATGTTAGAACCTATGACTGCTAAAATGGCAGTGGATGATATTTATGCAAAGGTATTGATGGCATTTAGTATAAACTGTTTAAGTTGTAGTAGGTGAGAAATTTTTATCTTGAAGTTATGTAAAAGTAACGCTTTATGCTATCTCATAAGAATTCCAAGTGCATCACCCTCTTTCACTCCTGTCTGAAGAGATACTGTGTCTGTTCTACAGGATTTGAAGAATCAAAGGGAAAAACAGATAGTTGGGAAGATGGGCAACAATTTTTTCATATATAAATATGTTGTAATTTATTTATTTTTATGTCCATAACAAGGTGCTTTCTGTGCCTTTTCATAATAGGCTTTTATTTTCTTCAGCCCATCATTAACAATATTTTCTCATTATTCTCACTTAGTGGAGTGGGTTCATGGTATGTACCTACTTATGGGTATTTATAAAACCAAAATGATGTTGTTTCCTGTAAGTTCATATAGGGGGGCTATAGCACAGCTTCAGGACATTTAAGATTGTCCCAACAGAGAAAAAGTATACATAAATGTCACCGGTTATGTCTGTAGGCAGGAAACAGATGCATACATACATTATTTTTACACTTCTCCCCATTCTCATTTTTATCTTTTAAATTCAATGTGAACATAGAATCTTTTCAATGCACCATATGGGTCACGTAAATTAAACAGTCCCCAGAGAACAAGGCAGTTTAAATAAGGATATATATGAAGACAAGTTTTATGCTGTCATTTGCAGCTGAGGCTGAGTAAACAGCTATAAACTGAAATAGAGACTTATAATGTCTTTGATAGTTCTGGTATGATGGTTCTGGTTCTTAATTTGAAAATAAAAAGTAGACCCTTTTGTATTTTAGTAATAATACATTTTAGGAAACTCATAGGGTATCTACGAAGTAACTACAGTGATAATCTATCCCGATATCCCTTCAAGCACAATGATTTTTTTGGTGTATTTGGTACACAGCTATCCTAAGCTTTCTATTCCACTCAACTTCCTGTTTAAATCATCAGAGACTTGCATTTGCTTCAGAGGAGCTGGATCAGGACTACAGTTAATTACTAACAGCGCTTGATATACTGTAAATTGACCTTAATGTATTAATATAGATATGCAGATATACACATAAAGCTATTAGTGCTAGTTCTAGTTTAAATGGGCTGTGATACCTCAGGGGCACTGTATGAATTTGCTAAAGAATCAAGAATTATTTTATTCAGGAGCTAAATCTTAAATTAATGTTTAATGAGAAATTTAACCTTGTTCTTCCTTGTTATGGAACAGCTCTTAAGAGAACTTGTAATACAGCAGGATACTAGGGAAAAATTTATATTGCTTATTCTTTGAAAAGCTGGAACTCAGTTCAGTACATGGATTACAGCTCTACATCTGGTAATTGATATATCCCCATTAAAAATAAAAAATTTAAAAAAATCTTATACATAAAGCATGAATGAAAATTCATTTTCCTCTTAAAATGGGAGACATGGTCATTTTTAATGTATTAAAAACCCCAAACCCTGCAAAAAAGGCTCTGAAATTCACTGCTACCATGTAAAAAATATTTCTTACATCCTCATTTACTAGAGGAACACTAAATTTAAATGACTAAATTTAAAAACCAGTTTGACACTGACTAACAGGAAAACTGCAGTTACCCTCACTTGTAAATGGTGTCCTCATAGTGGTGTTGCAATGAGTTTTGTCTCTGAAGTCCTAAATATGTATACTTATTTTTAGTGTTTGTATGACTATTTCCCTTTACTCTGGAAAAGCAAATGTAGCTATGACATTTTGTTCTTCTTATTGTCAAAAATTAAATTAGATATTTGTGCATTAGACATCAAAAACAATGAAGACATTGAGAAGACACCTGTAATCATTCAGTCTATGGAGTATATTTCTGAATTAAAATAACATGCTGGTTTAAAGATGCTGGATGCGCTGTGCACTGCATACACAGCTTTCAGTGTGACACAGTGAAAGGAGAAGAGAAAATGCCAGCCTGAGGTCAAGTTATTAAATAACAAAGAATGTGGTTGAAGAAGGTATATCTGTCTGTTCTTATTTTTGATGAAGACAATCTGAACACATACACTGTCTTTGATGTTAAAGACTTAAAGGTGAGAAGGAAATGCTTCATGTATGACTCGATTAGAATTATTTATATAAGTTGGGACCCACATCTTTGTAGAGAAACCTTTATTCATTTACATTTAAAGTTTAAAGCCAATACTTGATTTTCAGGGTTTTTGGATGCTAAGGTAAAACTGATGAAGACTAATAACCCTTATTGAACAATATTCTTTCCATGCATGGCAGTAGGATAATTTAACGAAGAATGGGTAGGTTAATGTAGTCCTGATTAAGTCCTCTGCATTAAATCCTAACTCTACTGAAGAGATGTCCTCCCATCGTGTCACATTTCATGCGTCACTGAGCCTTGCATTTCTGGTTATTTTGGGACCCATGAGCTGAAATTCTCTGCTTCTGATATGTTACAGATTAGGGTGGAGATGAGATATTGGGCTCTTAGGTATGAACAGCTGCTCGTGGCAAAAGTAACTTTGGTGATTTTAGTGCAAAACATCCAGCTTAAACTAATCTCTGCCTCAGCCCGGTCAGCTGTTTGCCATTCAGTAGGGACACAAAATAGAAGCTGTCCTTGTACACTGGGAGGTCAATGCTAATCTGTAATCTTTCTTCACCTATCAATGTGCAATAGCCATGTGACTTGGTGAGAAATTTTAAGAGGATGTTGTTAAGGTTAGTAACATTTTTAACTACTCTGGAAAGTTATACCAAAACATATCTGACTTTGCCATGAGGTCAACCTACCCCAAAATTAAAATGTCTTCCACACTTCGATTTGTGTGACTGGCGCATGTTTTCTTGTATTCATATTTGAAGAAATACGAAACAATTTTTACAAAAATAGGAAATATTATTTCACTGTTAAAAATGGCTATAAGTCCTCAACCCAAAGTGTGTATTTTGCCCATCAGATACTCTGGAATGCTAGAATTGGAAAGCAGCCTAATTCTCAGTATTTTTAGTGAAATGCACAATTTTTTTTCCCTATTTTCTTTGTAGTTTCAGTCCTATCACTGAGAATTACACTAATTTTTAACTTTTATGTAGGAAAAATTCAGTCATTTGTGTTGTGTTGAGTGATAGCTCAAGTGGCATCTTGTTTTGCAGAATCAAATCTAAATGTAATGCATTTTCTTTGGAACCACAGTAGATTAACATTGGATGTGTATCTCACCTAGGAACTGTCCCTTTACTCATGTGTCAGTGCCTCTTTTTATAGGTTTTTCCCTGCTTTTTGTCTGCAATACAAGACAGGATTTCTATCCAGATATCTCAGCATGTATTTAAATGCCTTCATAACTGGCACTGCAATGTACTGTGTTTGCACAAGCATGTTCTGTATAATGATAATATACTTGGTGTGAATTTCACTTCAATCACAAGATCCCTGTATGTTCTGTTTGCTTTACTGGATGTTTGTTGGAGGTTTAAGCTTTGAATTCATATCTAAATTTCAACTCAGTAAGTTCTTTTTTGTCAGAATGGTTCCTTAAAGATCTTGAAACTCAGGCTTTGCCTTAGCTTCGTGTTAATGTATTAAGAAAGACCTTGAAAATGTGCAGCATTTCTGATATCTCCAATTCTATTTTGCTTCTAGAAATCAAGTAGAAAAAAGTGTATTGCAGCCTTCCAGTTCCACTACTGTATATTAATAAGTGAAATGATTCAAAAAATTCAAAGCAGCTTTCCATGAAAAAAAAACCATTCCTGATTGAATGTCATTACTGACTTGTCAGCTTGTTTTGCTGTAGGCATCAATCTTCTAGGTGTTTCAGAATGTCCCTGAGAAAGGGAGGACCGAATGTGTTTTTTTTGTTTTGTTTTCACTGATGGGTTATTCTGAATAGAGAAAGCAGCATTTGTTCAGGATAGGTGAAGAAAAGCTAAACAGCTGGGCTAAGAAGACCTTAACTGTGGGCTAGGTATAGTACATAGACATTGAAAATGTGGGTCTCAGTTTCAATTTAAGAATGCATGAATCAAAGCATGTCTCATATTACAGCACAGCTGAGTAGCAGAGACTATCTGGAACACAGCCACACAACTAATGTGATCAATAATGGCAATTAACAACAAGTGTTTTATGACAAATTGAAATGTTGCTTCACTTTGTGGAAATGAA
Source organism: Bombycilla garrulus (assembly GCA_013400315.1). Lineage (NCBI taxonomy): Eukaryota > Metazoa > Chordata > Aves > Passeriformes > Bombycillidae > Bombycilla > Bombycilla garrulus. Next base: position 252,234 of record VXBU01018239.1, on the reverse strand, counting down.
ATGAAATTGATCTTGTTCTGCCTTTTACTTCACCTTGCCTAGTTTTAACTTTCTTGTAAATGGTTCACAGCAAGAGAGAATTGTCTCTAAGCTAACTTCTCCTCCCAATAATTTTATTGCCTTATTTATTTTAGTGCTCCAACTGCTTTCATAAACTGTCTGTTATTTTCTACTCTATTTCATGCTCTTTATTTATCTAGAGATTTACATAATTCTTCTTTTTGCTTGCCACATATTATCTGATGGTTCAATTTTTTGTGTTCGCTATGCCTGCAATTAAATTTGCCTTCTTTGTATCCTATGTTTTATTTCAAATCTCTACAAGAATTATTATGTCAGTTTTATCTACCTGCTACAGAATAAAAGAAAATAAATTGGGAAAAAGATTGTGATTTAGACTAATTCATACCTCCAAGAAGAAACATATTAAGGTCCTTGCAATGAAGGTGCCCTGCAATATTTCAAACTTGACACTTCAGATTATGAACTCTTTAGCTCATTTCAATGCCGAGAGCAGTTAAGGAAACAGTTTTTCAGGTAGGTGCAGGGCATTCCCAACAGGTCTCCTTGGCTCAAAGACAGACCAGGAAAGCAGGCTGCAGTAAAAAGAAAGAAGACTGTTCACACTCTTTATCTGTCATAGATTTTAATGTTTGTTGTGTTGTAAAACCAGGTGCTTTTAGGTTTCCGCAGAAGACCCTTACAGCATGATTCTAGTAGTATAGAAGTAAATGTGGAGGTTGGGTACAAGAGGTGGAACTGGTTTTCAATTTAGCTGTTAATAAATTTATCTGACACAGCTGCTTTTTGGTTTTGCAAACTAAGTGAATTGAGTCTCGGGTACATCTCTGAGATTATTTTCATTTGATATTCTCCTAAAAGAGTACCTGTTCACTGGATATACTTGCAGTGTGTTCCCAAAATCATTACTCATTTTCTTTATTATGGATTTCATGACAAGTTAGTTGTAGCTGACAAGTTACAGATTAGAAAGATTAATTATTGATATCCTGTGATACTGGGTTTTGTTGATGGGGGATATATTCAGATTTGGGAGCACTAGGGATCACTGTGAAATGTAGTCTCTTTTCAGAGATCTCTACAACATATAATCTATAATTGTAAGAGTATTTCTGGTTCTCTTTGCTTCTGCATATGGAAGATGTGTCATCATGTAAGACAATCCAAAATCAGGCTCTGTGTATGCCTTTGTTCTTCACAAAGAAATGGTTATTGGGCATTGGAATTGGGAGGTGGTAGAGTCACTGTCCCTGGAGCTGTCTAAGAAAAAAGTGGATGTAGCCAGTGCCATGGTCTATTTGACAAGGTGATGTTAGTTCATGGGAAGAATTAGATTATCTCAAAGGTCTTTTCCAACCTAGGCAGTTCTGTGATTCTGTGATGGAACAGGTTCTGCATTTTTTCTGATGTAACAAGAATCAGTCTTCTGTAAGTATCAAATTTAATAGGAAAGTAGGTTTATTTGATTAGGCAAGTTGTGCTGTGTTCTTTCCTGGCACTTATGTGTTGCTTCTGTGTAGGTGTTTAGGCTTGGATTGGTTTTTTTTTCTAGGTTTGGTTTGGTTTTTTTTAGTAATAACTCATCAACAGTCTGTCAGGTCAAAGAAATTGCACAGATTTGTTATGTTGGCAAAATTGGAGAGGTCTCCAGTAAGTGCTTGAAATGTTTTACTTCATCTTGTTGGTTGGTGGTGCTCAACATACTTGTTATATTATCAAACTTTAGAGTCATACAAGAAAATTTTATAACATTTAGGACCTCAGTACTCAAGTTTCAAGTTTTTAAACTTTTTGTGATAATTTAATTTCAATCTGGTGCAGTCTGTGATGTGCTTAACTTCAAATTATGTTATCAACAGATTTTTGTAGTTATTTTTACTCCAGATATATTTTATTTCATGAACTAAATGCAGTCATGTTTTCTTCTATACATGTTCAATTTATAATTGAAATTAGTTTTTATAACCACTAATTGTCTCTCTTAATCTGTGCCAAGGCTTAGTATTCTCCTTTCTGTGCTAATATTTTACCTAAACATTGGAAGTTTCAAAGGTCTTTAAGTTTTTCCTTTTTTTTTTTTTTTTTTAAATGAAGTCAGGTCTTATGGTTTTAAATCAGGAAATTGACATGGCAATTCAGCTCATCTTCACTCTTGCATTTTCAAGGGAAAATTGGGATAAATTTGCCCATTCTGAATCTTTGAAATTTTCCATTGTATATCTAAGTCTAAACTGTTGTTGTGATGCCATTATTCCAGGCTGCATTTAATCCAGTGGTGATTCCATGAGACATTCCTATTCTTTAATTTCTTCTGATGGTTTCTTCTTTTTTTCTCTGTTTTGTGAGCCAGTCTACTCATCCACATTGCTGCTCAGTGAACTAAATTGGAATTAACTGGTGGGACTTAAGATAAACTGTTTTCTCCCTTCACTTAATAGGGAGATTAGAGAAAACATTGTCATATCAATTTTAGAACAAATTTTGTCTAAAACCTGCCCATTCTAATTCATCATGTGTATCACACATACTTCCATTACTTCAGCTTAAATGATAGACCATAATAGGCAGCACTCTAAAATCCAGACTGAGATAGGAAAAAGAAAGGCAGTCACACTGGTTAACATCAGTTTAAACTAATAAAATACTGTGATAAAATACATTGCAATAAAGTATTTGCCTGATACTGCAGATCTCTAGGTAGTATCTTTCATAACAATGGATCTCAAGACTGTCACATAAAGATGCTTCCTTATATGTTCCCTGTAACAAAATGCAGAAAAGCAGAGGGAAAGTATAATGATGTAGTTTGTTAAGCCACTAAGTAATCTATAATAAAAATAATAAATGAAAAAATAAATTTGAATATGATTTTCTTCCAGAGATATTTTTAATCCAGACACTAATATTGGTGTTGAGTATCTTATTTTAAGGTGGCATGATGGTTACTTAAAAGAGAAGTGAACAGGCAATGACTTCACAGCCCTTAACATAGCAAGAAGTTGCAGAGTTTGGACATGGACCTTTTACTATCTAGTTTAGAAATAGGCACTTCATCTAAACTTAGACTTTGCTGTCACATTGACATGACACTTGTAGAGACCACAGATGGTAAACCATAGGTTCTTCTCAGCAGAGTTTTATAGAACCACAGCATGGATTTTCAGTAGAACTCTATGAAGAATCCCAGGCAAGGATAACAAAGATGGTTTTGAGGAGGAGGTGACGTCTAAAGGGTGCTGGATGGTGGATGAGAGTTTCACATATTGGAAAGAAATCAGTCATCATAAAGACTTTACCTGCTGCAGTATTTCCTTTGTAAAGAATGATAATTATTTTGTAAGTCACTTCTTTATTCATGGAAAAGAAAATTATTAAATGTAGTATATGCATCCACTTCACTTAACTGAATGAAAATGAAATGGTTAACACTGGAAAATTATGACTTACATGTGAGTGTCCTGGCATTTGAGAAGATTTCCAGTGCAACTTAATCCACTTGGCTTCCTGTCCCAGACCTGAACCTCCCATTAGCAATGGTTATTTGGAGTACCATATATAAAAGATGGTCTCCTTGGGCAAATAAGAGCCATGCAGTGGATAAACTGAAAATGCAGGTGTGTTTCCTGGTGTGATATAATATGTAGGAAATGCAGCCAGTGTGTACATTAAAACCTATCCCCTATATGAACGTATGTCAATAAATTGCTTCTGCTTTCTTTTTCTTGTTTGTTTTGGAACTAGGATGACTTAATGCATTTGGAACTTGCTATTGAGGCATAGGCACTCAAGATATCTCATATTTTAAAGTTCGTGTTGATGCAGGGAGGAGAATAAATGGTGCAATTTCAGGAGGATTGCTAGCAGGTTGCAAACTTTGTTATCAGCAGCTTATGGCACCAGCAATCAAAAGGCATCTTTACAGCTCTGTAACAGGAAGGCCCAGGAGGCTTTCCATTCTGGTCACCATAATGGAAAGTAGAAGCCAAGACAGTCTGAAAATACTGTGTGGGTGACATAGAGTTTGGTACCAACAGCATTCTCCCTAGGCTTTAAAATAAAACATGCCACACAGATTAGACCAGGTGAAGACCTCTGGAGACCTTGTGTGTGCTGACAAAGCTGCTGCCTCAGCAACTGTGAAGCAGCTGCAGCTCTATATAAGGAAAGATCAAGCAGTAGATGTGCCGTAGATGTGCATGCTTACAGCACAAACATGATCTTCCAGATGGCTCTGCAGTTGTTGTAGAGATGTGTTAGCATTTTTCTCTGTGAAAGTGCAACACATGTTTTCTGAAGTATTTTAAAATAAATAGTATTAAATCAATTAAAATTGATGACACATTTAAATTTAATTTGTCTAATTATATATGGAACTCGATGGTGGTAGTTCCCATTGAAGTCAGCTTGAGTTTCTAACATGAAGAGAGTGGACAATCTTTTTAATCTCGTTTGCAAATAATTTTGATAGTTAAAGTTTAGTGTTTAAATTCCCTTGCTTAAAATACTCTATGCTGATAGATTTGACTGCTTGCTGCACAAAGAAACTGTCTTCTGTGTATGTAACAGTGAATTTATCATTTGCAAAGTAAGATAATGAGTAGTCATTGAAACCTTACCAATTAGGGAAAGAAATATATAAATTACAAAGGAAGTTGCAGTTTAACATAAAATTTAAAAAAATACAATTAGAACTATAACCTGACCTGAAACTCCTCAAGTTAATTGTCATAGCCAGCATGGTAACAAATGAGGAAAAGCAAGATCTCGCATAATTCTCAGTTTTATTTCGTTGTCATGTTTTTTTATTATTAAATGATAATTTGTAAGAATCTAGTTACCTATTCTAGTTTTGATTTTTATATTAAGCGTTTCTCTTAAAAACGAGCACTGCTTTATCATATATTCTTATAAAGATAGCACTAGCTAACAAAAAAAAAAAGTAATTGCATGACCTGCTTCCTTTCTCCTTGTCAGCACCTTTGTTTTGTGAAAAAAAAAAGGTAACTAGACCCTTCTCCAGGACACCAGGGAAGAGATAATTTGAAAAATAATGGCGGGATTTCTTCTCTTTACATTTTATGTAAATTCAGTGTAGAATTACTCAGGTTGTTTTTTGCTCTGTGAGTTGTTAAATAATAATATTTAGTGTCATTCTAGTTTACTGAGTCCTTATCTCTAGTCAGTACTAGTTTTGATTTACTTAATCAGGTTTGTGTCATGTGACATGAACAATATATACATTCTGATTTAAGAAGTGAGCCCTTCTCCTTTTTCCTTTTTCAGGATTACACATGTGTATGTATGCTTCAGACAACTGGACTGTAATCTTTCAGATACAGTTACTAACTCAGTGTAATAAAATATTGCAAAAGGGTATTGCAAAACCCTTTTGTCTGAAGTAGGTTATCTCACCAAAGGTTACAGGACCTTTTTCTTTCCAGTTACAAATATTTTATGAAACCTTAATAAATGATCAATAAACTTTATCATTAAATGTATTAGATAGTGCAATAACAACAGCGTGGAAAAGTATTGATTCAATTTGGTTTTTTTACCTTTATGGTATAGAAAAATATATTACATATTAAACAATGTGATCCCTGAAGGTACAACATTCTCTTTTGGCATGATTGTAGCACTGAAATCCCTGTTAGAATCTTATTAAACTGAAAGAAAGGAGACCTTAATGAGAAACATCCCATACTGTCAAAGTGAAGCTTTTTCCTTTCTTCATTTGAGCCATTATACTGTATTAACACTTCATGTTTTGGTTTTGTTGGGTTTTCTTCTGTATGCCATTCTAATGAGTTGCTCTATCTAGTGTTTTAATGAATTAATGACAATTCTATTTGGTGCTACAAAGAACTTGTAAGAACTAGAAAGTAAATAGTTGCACCTAGGAAACTATAATGATGCTATATTTTTATGGCCATGAAGCCATATTATAGAGCAAAATTGAAATTTCCTTGACATTGAGCAAGGATATATATTGGCAATTTTATTTCAATTTTTATTTTTCTTTTTTCTTTTTTTTTTTTTTAGAACAATTGGTAATTGCTTAGTCAGCAAACACTTTTATATATTAAAATGTGGAGGGCAGCCAGTTTCTGTTTTTCAATTCACAGGCACAAAACTATTTTCTTTGCATGGTAAATCAAAGGAAAGATCATACGCTTTCCAGTAGAAAGTACTCTCTAATCTTTCACAGTCTTCGGCAGTTTAGGCTACTTCAGCTTCACTATATGGGTGAATTACATAAGTAATTTATTCACAAGTGACTCAAGCCTATTCATATTATTTGCCTAATTCCTTATAAGGCCTTCCAGCATTACCATTAAAATGAGCATTCTCTAAGCAAGGAGTGTTTACTCAAACTCTCATTACTACAGCTGGCAAAAACAGGATTGTAGTTTACCCACCTGCCTATTAGAAACAAGTGCTGCTCCTGAGCTCTTGTACAAAGCAGAATTTTCTGGTAACTATATCAACTCAATTTCCATTATTTTTATTGCATAGAAATATACAGTGATCATAACACCAAGAAAGAAGGAGAAACAGAGATAGGGAGAAAGAGAAAACTGATCTCTTGGCTGTCTTCTGTAAATAAGCTGGCGTCACATGTAGGAATCAACATGAATGCTCTGTTTCTATAAACTAACAGCTTGAAAACTGCTACTCTCTCATATGTTACTACTTACTCAAGAAAACAGTAATTTAATTATAAAATGAAAAATGTTCTTGGGGAACAGAGCTTTTGTTTTTGAATAACACCAAGTTTCATTGCATTTTTATTCCTTTGCTTCTCTATACAGTCCTATTCATGAGATTCTTTTACTTTTAAGAGCTTTTCATAGAGAAAATTTCTGGCTATGTTTCCTATTAAAAGACAAAAGAAATAAAATTATTGTGTTGTTCAGATACTGCAGAGTGGGTGTTTGGGTTCGTTTTGGTTTTGTTTGTTTGTTTGTTTAATAAGGAGGCTGGATCTATGATCTTTCAAGCCACAATTCTTCTTGGTATTTTCTAAAACCTCAATACTTCATGTATATGGAAATATATAGATTCAGGTGATGTAGACATACGTAAATATATTCTTTAACTTAAATCATGAGCATTTGTTGGTTACTGAAAGTCTTTATAAAACAGTGTAAGCGATTATGACCACAACCTGTAAAAACTCCAAATCATCTTAGATTTTTAAGAAGACTCTTCTGGACTTGTTCAGAGAATGTATTTGCTAGCAAGATATATTGATGCTGCTTTCTGATACAAATTTGAGTCTGAAACATTTTAAAAGAGGTGTGATTTGCCTCATTTGTCCTTGAGCAAGTGCTGCAGGTGTTTATTGCTGTTCCTTTCTAGTTGAGATGAATATTGATTTTAGATATAAAATTAGGTACAATTTTTTGTAGCATACAGCTAAATAATATGGTAATGAAAATTAATCATGAGACAGCTTTGCTGTTACTCATAACTATCAATTTTAGCAGGAACATTTCATTGCCATATTAAAATAAAAGCATTAACCAAGCATTTGGTTTCCTCAAGTAATTTAATCCTGCAATTGATGCTGTTTGGCTTTTGCATTTTTTCCTTTTATATGTTCTCTGTATTCTTCACACAGATATTTGTAGCTTTGTAGCCTTTTGTATTGTATAAGTGGCTGGTTTTCCCAGTAATTTTCCTTGGCCTTTCCCTAAGCAGAAAGAGAAAACAAACTCCAGAGTTGCAAGCCCCAGAGGGTACAAGGTCCCTGTGCTATCTTGGTTCTTCCTGGGAACCAAGGCTGAGAACAACTCTTTGAGATCCATTTCGTGGACAAAGTACAGTCATTGCTGAGGGGGGGCTCCAAAGAAAGGACTCAACCTCGGGGGGAAATTTCATCACCACTTGTGCTCCTAACTGGTGCTTTTCATCAATTACACTAATTTCCTAAAACCTGTAAAAATATACTCATCCCTGGAACGGTGGGCTTTTGTGGACATCTTTCTATAACTCCCCCTGAAGGCCTTCAAACAAAAGATCTGCCCTGATATTACCTCCGTACTAAAATTATCTAGAGTTTCATTTCCAGGTTGGGAAAAAGGCAACACAATGGCAGATTTTCAATAGAACAGTGACGACATGTTTGTACACTATCCCTTTTGAAGGTTTTTTTTTCAAGTTTGTTTAGTGTTTCAAGAGCATGCGAAATGAAGCAAAAAATGCTGTTGACAGGTCTCCCCAAGAAAACATACCTGTCATGTTACCTATCTAGGTATCTCTGTAGTCTGTGTAGTTCTGTGGATAAAGTGTCATAATTCTCAAGTCATTTCATTGTTGGACAAAACCCAGCTCGGTTCTGGCATAGAGATACTACAAAATGTAAATAACCTCTTGGGGAAAAATGCCAGAAATGGAGATAGGATTTGTAGACACATTGTATGGCAGTTATTCAGTTATTTTTTATTTGTTCTGATGCAAGAATGTGAAACTGAAGATAAAACAATGAAAGAAACTAGCAAGTCTGCAGCAGAAAGAAGCCTAATGTCTTTTTCAGGATGAAAAATATCTTTTTGAGTTGTATAATTTTCCATGTAGGATATTCCAGTCCTTTGACAGTAAATCCAAAATATGTTGCTTGCACTTTTCATTAAAACTGCATTTCATTTTAACATCCTGATTTTTGAGACAGGGTTAATGAAAAATACAAATCCCAATAGAAGTCCCTGAGGTAGCATAGGAGGAATTTTTCCTCTAACTGTAATATTTGCCACTATCCCAATATTCTCTATTTACCATCTTCTTAGTAATTTTAAGTTCTTTCTCTGATACACATATTCCTCCATCTAAGTGGCAACTTCTAACAACACGTCATTACACTAATCACCAAAATCTGGATAGGTGAGGCAAATTGTATTTTTTCCACTTAAAAAATCAATTGCTTTATCAAAGGAAATTATTGGGATAAAATAATACAATATAATTTGGGTTTATTAGTATAGTATTTCTTTCAGAATTCTGGAATGAGAAGAGAATTTAAAAAAATTGATAATTTTAGTACTTATTTCATCTTGCAAAGTTCTTGCTGATTCCTGCTACTTATAGTAGTCTGCTTCATTAATTGCATTGAAATAGGTCAGGTGCAATCTAGTTTTCAGAACATATGTATGGCTTTTAATTGGTACTCTACTGTTATTATTGATGAGGGTCAAGTCTTTTCTCTGAATCTTTTTACTTTTATTTCAGCTGCAAAATTTATCGCTGTTTTCTAAAGTACTTACATTAGACCTATGGTTTCTCATGCCAGAGACAAATTATTTTTCAAATTTGATATGCAGTTAAGCATTAGTTAGTTTAGTGTATCTCTCCACAGGTTGCTTGAGATCACAAAGTCACAGAATCATTAGTGTTGGAAGGCATCTTTGGAAATCGTCTTGTTGAAACTCTGACAAGGCAGAGTCATTTTGAGCAGGTGACACAGGAACACGTCCTGGTGGGTTTGGAATATTTCAGGAGAAGGAGACTCCACAACCTCTCTGGGCAGCCTGGCAGTGCTTTGCCACTCTCAATGTAAAGTTCCTCCTCATGTTTAGGGGGAACTTTCTGTGTTTTAGTTTATGGTCATTACTCCTTGTCCTGTCACTGGGCACCAACAGAAAAGTCTGGAACCATCCACTTGATACACATTTTTGATATATTTTTTGTGCATTGATGACATGTAAGGATGTTTGACTTAGACAATGAGATTATGTCCTTCACAACGTCCCTTACAACATCCCTCACAATGTTAGCCCCTTCAGACTTTCAAGGTAGTTCTGTAATTCTTTTCTATAATCAAGTTTTCTTTAGTGTCCTCTTCAAAACAATTTATTAAATAACATTCCTATTGATTCAGTGACTTACAGGTAAATAAAATAATATCTGGTGTTTTCAGAGATGAAGAAACTTTGTGATGTATTTCAAGAAATTCCATTTTGTGGGAAAGGTTAGTGCTAATTTACTGAAATAATTTCAGGTAACTGTTGATTTTCAGTGAAACCATTAAAGTTGCAATCAAGTCCAAAGCTATCCTAGTGAGCTAACTAGTGCTGAGCCCGATGCTTGAGCCCTGGTTGCTTTGGCAAGATAAATTTGTGCAGTTGTCTCAGCCTCCAGAGTGCGCGGCTGCATTTGTGCAGGGCTGCACTGCTTCCTACACAATGCGGGAGGAGGCATGGGGAGAACACTCAGTCATCCAAAACAAAAGTGTGCCAGGAAGGGTTTCAAAAATTCACCTGCCAGTAAAACCCCCTTTTTTCCTTCTGAAGTTACTTCTATTAACTTGATTCTTCTGTCCATATGAACTGTTCTGAATTTCATAATCCATATTTCCAGATAATCTGTTCTTTTTTTATAGTAATTTTTTTTTCATTTTCTTGAGGTATTTATTGTTCAATAACTATGCTGTAGTAATATTAATGTTGCATGATGTTTTTTAACTGATATTCTTGCTTTTTTTTCTTCTTTCCTCTTTTTCTCCCCGTGTCTGTCTTGCACTAGTATTTAAAGCATTTAGATAATAATGTCTAAGTTGCTGCTATAACGAACTCTAGACATTATGTGTTATTTTTCTTGACAATATTGTTCTTCTTAGAGAGATTCACTTCAATACTTTCCCTAAGCATATCAGTGGCCTAAATCCCTCTTTCTGTACTAGTAATGTTCTCTTCACTGCTAGCAGTTAATCCAGTTCTAGATCCACTTATTTTCCCATTAAGCTTGTTAACTCCCTTTCTCCTTCTAGTGATTAAAACCGGTTAATCATATAATTTCATATTTTGGTCAAATTTTTATCTCTATTTGTTGATTTAATGTTTTTACTGCTCATACCTGTTTCAATCTTTGATAGAATCCATGTCTGGAAAAGTCCCCTTTTTGTGACTGCTTTCTGATTTTTTTATGAGTTTTAGATATTGTCCTATAGATTATATTTTGATTCTTTATTATATAGTATGCCTCATGTTTATAGAAAGTACTAGAAGCCCCAAAGTTCACTTTTGTTTCTTTAGCTCCCTTTTTAGGTAAACATATTGGTCTTCGATTTCAGTGTTGTATATAATCACAGAATCATTAAGGTTGGAAAAGGCTGCCAAGATCATAAATTTCAGCCTTTGACTGGTCAACACCTTGTCAATTAGACCAAAACACTATGTGCTATGTCCAACATTTCTTTAACACTCCCAGGATGGTGGGAGTGCTCTTTGGATTTACTCTGCAGATTGTCCAAGTGCTACCTTTTAAACAGGACTTACTTTTTTAGGAACTGCTGTGAATCTGCTGACATCTCCTTTGAGAGTCTTTGTGAATTATTATAAGAGATGTTCTTTTACACTATTCTCGTCCTGTGTTAGAGTCACTTTTTCCCAACCTCTTTGGGATAATTTCTTCCTTTCATCTCCTCAATTCTCATATTCCTATATAAAATGATATATTTTGTAATCATATCTGGTATGTAAGCTCAGTTAGAATTAATTCCATTCCTAAATAATATTAATCAGATTCCCACTGAAGGAGAATGTATGTATTGTAGACATATACAAAGCCTGTTGTAACTTTTGCCATTTCCTCCCTATTTGTGGCCATTTTCTCTGTCACTCAGTCTTTTTTCTCTGTTCTGATAAGACTTTTAAAGCAACAATAAAAACAAACAAAGCAACAACAATGCATCCAGATATTTCAGCAAGCTTTCTGAGCACTACTGTTTTGACCTATTCTGACTGTTGAGTTGTCAAATGCTCTCCACTGCACCATTCCTTCAGTATTTAAGATGTCAAACAGATAGTATTGCCCACACAAAAGAATTATCTTGAAGAAGAGTTAAAAGGTAATGCATGTAGAAATCCATTATGGTTTTTGCTTTAGTAAACCTTTAGCACTGAAGATTTTTAAGATGTCAGTAGATGCTTTGTAAGAAATGATAATGCTAGAGACACACTGAGAATTCCTTATAACTTCCAGATAGAGCATCTTATACTGGCCTGTTATATTTCAAATCTTAAAGAAAGACATATACAAACTAGATATGAGTTCTAATGTTAAGTTAATAGATGAATCACTTTTGAGAAAGTCGAAACAAAAGCCTTAGCAAAGAATTAGTAGATATAGCTATCAATAATTTCTCCTTTTTCGTCTGTATTGACTTTTTCAGAATTTCACATGATACAGAATTGAAACCAGAAGCATTTGAACATTTTGTGATGTTAGTTAGGGGGAGACACCTCTGCTTTCTATCAAATCTCCTAATATGAACTTTATTTAAACATAAAACTTGTGAATCATCTGCTGTTGAATCCAAGTTTATCCCAAAGCTAGTGCTAAACATGTTAACATCCTCTCTTGTGTTAGGCATCCACACAAAATCATAGTTATTACAGTTGGAAAAGACCCCTAAAATCTGGCACTACTTTGTTCACCATTAAACCACCTCCACAAATGCCACATCATACATCTTTTTAACACTTCCTGGGATGGTGATTCCACCTTCCTGAGCAGCCTGCTTCTGCCAGGGCTTGTCCTTACCAATTTTTCAGTGAATAAATTTTTCCTAATATCTTATCTAAACTTCCCCTGGTGCAACTTGAAGCCGTTTTCTCCAGATCCATCTACAAAGCCTTCTTACCCTCAAGCACGCCTGCCCATCTTGGTGTCATCTGAAAAAAGACAGTGCACTCAATCTCTTTGTTCAGATGATCAATAAGGGTATTAAACAGAACTGGTCTGAGTACAGAGCCTTTGTGATCAACCACCAGCTGGATGCTACTCCATTCACCTCTCTCTGCTCCCAGACATTCAGCCAGCTTTTTACCCAGGGATGGGTACCCCCATCCGAGCCACAAATATCCAGTTTCACAGAACCACAGAATGAGACAGGATGGAAGGGATCACAGTGGGTCATGGGATACAACCTCCCTGCTCAAGCAATTTGATCCTAGAGCACATTGCACAAGGTTGCGTCCAGACTGTTCTTGAGGATATCCAGTGAGGGAGACTCCACCACTTCACTGGGCAATCTCTTCCTGTGCAGAGTCCTCTGCACAATAAAGAAGTTTTTTTCGCATATCCCAATGGAATTTCCAGTGCATTCATTTCTGCCTCTTGCCCTATTTCTTGGCCCCACTGAGCAGAACCTGGCTCCATCCTCTTGACACCTTCCCTTTAGATACTTACAGACAATGATATGGTCCCCTCTGTTTTTTCTTCTTGAAGCTGAACAGGTCCTCAGCCTGTTTCCTCAGCCTTTCTTCATAACAGAGATGTTACAATCTGTTAATCAACTCCACAGCCCTCCGATGGACCTTCTCCAGGAGCCCCATGTCTCACTGGTATTGAGGAGCCCAGAACAGGGCACAGCACTCCAGATGTGGCCTCACCAGGGCTGAGCAGAGGGGCAGGATCACCTCCCTGGACCTGCAATGCTATTTCTAATGTACCCCAGGATACCATTGGCCTTCTTGGCATAATGACACACTGTTGGCTCATGGATAATTTGTTGTTCATCAGAGCTCTCAGGTCCTTCTCCACAGAGCTGCTTTCCAACAGGTCAGGCCCCAGCCTATCTTTGTCCATGGGATTGTTCTCCCCTAAGTACAGGACCCTGCAAATACTTTTGTGGAACTTCAGTTACTTCTTCTCTGCCCGTCTCTACAACTTTCAAGGTCCTTCTGAAAGGCTCCACAGGACTCTAGGGTATTGGCCATTACTCCCAGATTTGTTTTGAAGGAGAATGTTGTGGAAGATAATTTCAAAGGCTTTACTAAAGTTCAGGTACACAATGTGCTTCAGTTTAGGCATGCTTTATTGCATATTGAAACATTTGCTTAAAATCACAGTGGCAATCACATGAACTTATGTAATCAAAACCTAAGAATCCTGATTTCCACTTGAACTTTGTCTAATGCAAACAGGATAAAAACTCTCCACATGAAATTCACTGGGAATTTGCCCATCCAGTTTCATGGAATTCAGAATTCAGACATAAAATTTCATAAAACAAGGAAAATGAATATATTTACAGCTTTATTATTATCATCCCAAATTAGGAAATACAGACAAAGAGACAGTAAGTGGCCTGGTATATGTGTGGATTTTGTTTGTATTAATATCAAGGAAATTTTGAGGTCATTTAGACCAATATGTTTCTCAAATCACTTGGTTAACAGCAGATGGCTGTGCCCAGCAAAAAAAATGGGGTTTAGAAAAATGTTAGGGATGGAGAGTGCACAGGCTCTGTGGAGAGGAAATGGCTAGTTATTTGCCTAATGGCAATGACAGCACTGCATTGCAGGCCATGTAGTTAGAGGTGAAACTCTCTAAAGGTAAACAAGCTTTACAGACTGAAGTGTGCAACTGGAATTTGCTACATAATTTTTTAATGGCTTTGGTTTATTAGTAATTTTTGAACATATTATATGGTATGTTCATATGATATTTATATTCCTCACATGTTTGATGAGGAATTTTACAAAACAATGAGAATTGCTTTTCTTGTGAGAGGTAAGAGTTGAGGCAATTTTTCTTTGAAAGTCTGGTAGGTGTTTTGCAGTACTAAAAAAAATCTATTGTGTGTTCTTTAGTATTAATCTCACTTACTTTGAGAATAATGTTAAATAATCCTGGAATATGAGTTCTCCATAATTAAGCTGTCTTCTCTAGATAAGTACTCCCTTTAATATTAAGAACTCAAGAATAAAAAATATCTCCAAATGTATAGCACTTCAAAGCAAATGAGGAGGGAGGAATTACAAATTCAAAGAGGTTGTATACATCCTCTCAGGTTGTTTTGTGTATGCTACCAAACTCTGACATATTTAAGATAGTCTTTTTGTATCCCATACCCTAAAGGGCAAGCACAGCTCACCCTAAAGCTGGAGATTTGCATTCTTCACCGGGTTTGGACAGGCAGAGTGCAGAGCTAGCAGTAGGGCTCAGCATATAATTCAGTTGAGTAATCAAGGGAGATGAGTCTGGGAAAGTGTGCTTGCTGTGTTAATAACGTCCCTTGGTTGTTTTTTGGTGGTTGTGATTTGGTTTTGGTCTTTTTTTGGCTTTGGGGTTCTTTCTTTCAGTTTTTTGTTTGTTAGTTTTATTGTTTCAGAATGGTTTTCCTGTTTGAGCATTTCAGTGCCATATTTTAATCTCCTCTGGAGAGTCTGTGACACTCCACCTCCTAGAGTCATCCTCTAAAAGGGGCAGATACTTTTCTAGTGATTTCATTTCACTGCTCTTGGCATAGTCAGGACTCATCTCAAATCTGGTTTGAAAACATCACAGCATAACTGAGTGGGATTTAGCTGCCTTAATGTCATATTAGATGTCTTGTGATATTTAGTTACGGCCAGAATACTGCTTCAAAAGGTTAAATGTAGAATCCAGTTTTATATCTTACTGTCCCATCTGGATGTTATTAGATATCTATATTTAGCCAGTCTTACCTAAAATGGGTTTTCAATCTGAATGTCAGTCTAAAAGAAGTTGGTGGCTGACCACTAATGTCCATGTGCCCTTTCAACCAAATCTTTGTAATTTCCATTGTACCAAGAGGTTTTTTTTTTCTATTATGATACTTTTCAGTATTTATATTGCATATTAGGCTTATTTATTATGCCATTGAACCGAACATTTGCAAAACCAGGAAAAAAATGGACCCTTGCAGATCACTACCAGCCTCATACCAGGTAGTTAATTACACATCACATCAAGAAAAAAAAATTGGTCATGAATTCCCCGAAATAGTGTGGAGGAGTAAGTAAAACTCTGGGGCAAATCTGGGATCTTGAAAAAACACACAAATAGAAGTAAGAAAAAGAAATACATCACAATGGCTTTATGTATTGGGTTCCACTCACTGTGAATACTATTGTTTAGAAGAAACAAGCTCTAAAACCAATTAATAATGACAACAGCAATTGATTATTAGTACAGACAATAATAATATTAATAATACTGATTTTAATAATAATATTATATTATTTGCTTAAAATCACAGTGGCAATCACATGAACTTAATATATTATTAATCATGTTATTATTGTTTCTACATATCACAGTATTTCAACAGAACCTTAATACTCATAGGAAACACATCAGGATCGAAGAACAACTCATCTGTTGCTCTTAATAGAATTATAATTCATAAATACATCAATAGCAGTTCCTGTAAGATTAACCTGAGCCAGAGATCAATTATTCCAGTGAAATATTGAAAGAAATATTAAGGGGGAGATCAATGGAAGTAAGGCANCAAACTCTGACATATTTAAGATAGTCTTTTTGTATCCCATACCCTAAAGGGCAAGCACAGCTCACCCTAAAGCTGGAGATTTGCATTCTTCACCGGGTTTGGACAGGCAGAGTGCAGAGCTAGCAGTAGGGCTCAGCATATAATTCAGTTGAGTAATCAAGGGAGATGAGTCTGGGAAAGTGTGCTTGCTGTGTTAATAACGTCCCTTGGTTGTTTTTTGGTGGTTGTGATTTGGTTTTGGTCTTTTTTTGGCTTTGGGGTTCTTTCTTTCAGTTTTTTGTTTGTTTGTTTTATTGTTTCAGAATGGTTTTCCTGTTTGAGCATTTCAGTGCCATATTTTAATCTCCTCTGGAGAGTCTGTGACACTCCACCTCCTAGAGTCATCCTCTAAAAGGGGCAGATACTTTTCTAGTGATTTCATTTCACTGCTCTTGGCATAGTCAGGACTCATCTCAAATCTGGTTTGAAAACATCACAGCATAACTGAGTGGGATTTAGCTGCCTTAATGTCATATTAGATGTCTTGTGATATTTAGTTACGGCCAGAATACTGCTTCAAAAGGTTAAATGTAGAATCCAGTTTTATATCTTACTGTCCCATCTGGATGTTATTAGATATCTATATTTAGCCAGTCTCACCTAAAATGGGTTTTCAATCTGAATGTCAGTCTAAAAGAAGTTGGTGGCTGACCACTAATGTCCATGTGCCCTTTCAACCAAATCTTTGTAATTTCCATTGTACCAAGAGGTTTTTTTTTTCTATTATGATACTTTTCAGTATTTATATTGCATATTAGGCTTATTTATTATGCCATTGAACCGAACATTTGCAAAACCAGGAAAAAAATGGACCCTTGCAGATCACTACCAGCCTCATACCAGGTAGTTAATTACACATCACATCAAGAAAAAAAAATTGGTCATGAATTCCCCGAAATAGTGTGGAGGAGTAAGTAAAACTCTGGGGCAAATCTGGGATCTTGAAAAAACACACAAATAGAAGTAAGAAAAAGAAATACATCACAATGGCTTTATGTATTGGGTTCCACTCACTGTGAATACTATTGTTTAGAAGAAACAAGCTCTAAAACCAATTAATAATGACAACAGCAATTGATTATTAGTACAGACAATAATAATATTAATAATACTGATTTTAATAATAATATTATATTATTTGCTTAAAATCACAGTGGCAATCACATGAACTTAATATATTATTAATCATGTTATGATTGTTTCTACATATCACAGTATTTCAACAGAACCTTAATACTCATAGGAAACACATCAGGATCGAAGAACAACTCATCTGTTGCTCTTAATAGAATTATAATTCATAAATACATCAATAGCAGTTCCTGTAAGATTAACCTGAGCCAGAGATCAATTATTCCAGTGAAATATTGAAAGAAATATTAAGGGGGAGATCAATGGAAGTAAGGCAGAAAAAGATAGCAAAGGTTAAACTAGAGAATTTAGCAATGAAGAAATTTTAAAATTCTGATAGATGAGAATGTAGAAAAAAAACCAGATAGCACTGCAAATCTTATAATATTTTAAAAGGAAAAACTCTTCCAAACTGATACTTTTTCTGTTGTATCTAAGACTTACAGGCACACTTGCAATTTAGCCATGTCACTGATAACACATTTCAGTTGCAACCAAGAACAGCAGCCTTGTTCTGGGACAGTTGGCACTTTATCTATAAATGGCTTCCACTGTGCAGTGTAGGTACTGTTGGTTTTCTAGCTGTTACTATTTGTAGTTTCTCTGGGGTGACTAGAGATTTCTGATGCTTACCAGTTATACTACAAGGAGGCAAATGAGAGGCAGTAAAAGTGATATTATTGTAGAGCCATTTCTGCAATTTCTGACAACACCTTGACCCAAATATTTGTTCACAGACTTTAGGATATATTTGAGGACTTGTTTGTCCGTAGTAAGGTTTCTTGACTTGAAAAATTATACCTTTTTGTGGGGCAAAACAAAATACCTGCAAGTGAAACCAAGGGTTAGGCTTGCCTGTAGTTTTCCTACTTCTTATGAATGATTCATGAGTATTTTAAAACAAGCATTGCACTTTAATAAAACTAACAAAGCTTACTAGTAAATGAAGTTCATGTATTTTACTGGTAGAATTTACAGTACAGTGAGTAATTCTCTCTCACATACTTTTCAAAAACTAACTTGTCTTCCATATAAAGCAGACTGTTTCAGTACCATAGATCCATTGACACTAAAGCTTATCAAGTAAAAGAAAAAAATTGATAAGTTTATTTCAGTTTTTATGTTGTATACCTAGACTACATTTATGCATTCATATTAACTAGGAATCTCCATACGTTTAATTGGATATTCTGATAAGGTGTTTACAGAAACAATGCAAAAATCATTTCTTGGTGATTTAATATATCTTTATTTAACTTTATCTTGGCTCATGTTGATTTTTATTAGTGTCATATACTGTGAGGTCACATAGGTGACAATAACTAAGAAAAGTGTTTAATGAGATGATATTGATATAGGGCATATTTGAGAAGGGCTGGTAAGTAACGTATTTAAATGCAGAAAAATACTCTCTACAACAGATTTAGCTCTACATTTTTCCAAAACCAGGATGAGATTTTTTTTTTTGTTTGAGTATTTTTAGTGGTTTCTGAAGTTCAAGAGTCAATGCCTCTTTATTTCTATGACAGTAATTAATTTGATTGTATTCTAAAGGTTTTCAAATTCACTCATTTTCCTGTAATTGGCATGAGGTATAAATTTAAATATTACTCCCAATCTACCTACAATCCTTGAAAATACCATTGCTGTACATTTAATAATTTCAATTAGAGTTCCAGTGGTGAAAACCTGATTAAAAATAAAAATCTGTGCATTACTGTAGTACAGACTATAGATTTACCAGGGTAAACTTCTTAACACCTACTTGTTCTACTGCAGATGACAGTCAAATGCCTATGCTGTTTTCTGTTTGCTTAAGTATCGTGCAAAGAAAACCACTATTTTCTGACCATGTTCAAAACTTTGTTATTCTGTTTCAGTGAAAGCTACTGAATTATCAGGCTTTTGGTATCTTCAGTGGAGGCTTTCAGGACTGTTTGGTGGAAAATATATTTCTAAGGTCTTGGTTAGTCATCAAGTAAGTATCTTCTTGTGCTTTTGTGTGGTTTTCAGGTCCAATAAAGTGTTTGTGTTGCCTTAAGTAAATAACAAAAATTACGTCATCATCATTTTCACTTTCTTTTCTATAAAAACATTTTTCTCTAATTTCTGGTGCTCTTTTGCAGTCTACAACTATATCAGTGTTTATAAGTATTTTAGGGGAAAAAACAAAACAAAACAAGACAAAACAAAAGGAAAATTTTCTTAGTATTTCTTTTTCAGCATCTATCAGTATGATGTTCGGTGACCTGCATCACTCCCAAACTATGAAACATAAGGATGACTAAGAATCAATTGGATCATCTAAATATGCTGTGCCATTAGCCTAGTAAAAGTAGTTAAGAATGGTGTCTGGCAATCAATTACTAAAGTAGATAAATCCACCTAATGGTACCCAAACAGTCAGGTGCTATCATTATCATCCACCTGACTGATTTTCTGATTGTCTCATTTTTCCTTACTATATCACATACTTTGCTCTTCATACCAATATAGTCTTAAATATTTTAATTCAATTAGATGAAGAGTAAGCATCTCAGTTAGAGCAGATCCTCCTATCATCTTATAGCTTTTGTTTGCCATAATGATTTTCCATACCTATTATTTCACTTTGTTTCTAAACTTAAAGAAGAAAATTTGGTTCATGAAAAAGCATTTGAAATAGCAAAATTATGATAAAAAACCACAGACTTTAGAACTGCAAAATGGGGGCAAGCTAGCTCTAACATTTAAATGATACTTACATATTCTACTCAGATTGCAGACTTAACCTTTAAAAAATTATGCTGATAGAGATTAGAGAATTTATGCACTCTTTATGCCACTTCTCATCAAAATGTAGTGATATTGATTTTTATTTTTCTCACAGAATGCATAAATATTATTTTAATTTTCAGTTAACAAACTACTTCAGTTTGAGAGGCTATTCTTGAACTGGTCTCAAAAATATGTATTTGAATCTATTTACAAAATATTCTGTGTTTTAAAAAAATTACGGTCCATGAAAGCTAGCAATGCTTATTTATTTATTTGCTCTTTGATGATGCAGAAAATTCAATTTTTGTAATGGAAATAATTTCCAATTAGTCAATCAATCTTATTTCACCACTTGGCTGTATCAAAAATAAAGGTGTATTTCTCTGTAAGGAACAAGTACCAAGGTAATTTATTTTAGAATTCGATATCTCTGACTGACTATGTCATTCATTACTGTTTAACTTAAAAAATAAGAGAGTGAGAATTATGTCCTCATTTTAATGCTCTTTTATGAATTTAGCCTAACAAAAATAGGTGGTGATTGAACTGATTGATTGAGTTGTCAGGAAGGATGGTGAAAATCAAATGTTTAATTCAGTTAGCACTCATAGAAGAAGTCAATATCTAACCTAAAGTTGTGAACCAAAATTAGGCTTAAACTCAGTGAAAAATGAAACAGGATTCAAGTACCAGAAAAGACAGAAACAAAATTTAAGGTTTGAACCATCTGACCTGTCTAGCAAATTTTGCACAGCTAGTCTCGCCCTGGATTAATTTGGGATACTTGAGATTTTATGTATCTCTAAGGCTCTAAATGCAGTCTGAATTTTTAGATTTATAAGTTAAATATTTTTTCTTATTTCTTAACAAGTTAATTCAATTTCTAAGTGCAGAATTATTATATTAGAGTGCATATCTTTGTCATTCAAAAGGTTATACAAAATGCTTACATGTTCCTCATCTTCAAATGTACAAAAAGGGGAACATATTCAGTCACACACCTGCTCATAGACTAAGAAATTTTATTTAAATCACATTAATTTTTTCATACAATATCCCATTATTTTGTTCATACTGTGCCTAAGTAACTGCAGTGTTCATTGTGTCAGTTATGTATGGTCAAGTTAGAGAAGAATATTTTAAGAAAGTGAACGCTACAGTTGTCTTTTTCAATGTCATTAAGTGTCATGAAGTTTTTTTGCACTCTTTTATATGTGGAATAATTTTGGTTTGCTT
Organism: Bombycilla garrulus; assembly: GCA_013400315.1. Classification (NCBI taxonomy): domain Eukaryota; kingdom Metazoa; phylum Chordata; class Aves; order Passeriformes; family Bombycillidae; genus Bombycilla; species Bombycilla garrulus. The sequence goes on along the minus strand of VXBU01018239.1, from coordinate 230,789 downwards.
TTGTATTTTCTTTTATCACATTAACATAAAGTGAAAAATCTCTCATAGGGAACAAAGCCAGTTTTATTTTTTTCTATGTGCTAAAAAAGCAAGAATGATTTATGTCAGTGACTCATGGTTAAAGATGCTGCTGCTTGAGTGGTGTGACACTGGCATGATCTCTTTGAGTAGGTTAAAGTGTAACACAGAGAGGTGGAATAAAGGCATTCAGTTATAAGGGACTCATCAGATGACACACTCCCAAATTCACAATCTCTTTGACTACTATTACAATGCTGTACCTCTTCAAAGCCTTTGAAGAGCCTTAGCTGTGCAGTTCCCTTTCATGTCAGCAGGAGACAAGCTTTGCTGTGAGAAGATTTAGCTGGCTTCCTTTCACATACTATTTTACTGAGCAAAACAGACCCTGATCACTTCTATTATGACATGCTATGTATTCTGAAAGTACGTTTAGGCAAGTAGTATATTAATTAAGTAATGAAGCATGTAATAAGTAATCAGTGTAAGCTTTCATATTTTCTTAGCAGTCTCATTTTCATCTATAAACTTCTTTCTCTATTTGAGTCCCTGAACACTTAACATATGTTTTCAATATCTCCTTGATACTATTTTGTTCTTGGTTTAGGTTTTCTTTTCCTTTTACTTACATGAAAATAAGAAAATTTGGATTTGTGATCTTGAAATACTAGTTACAAAAGCAACAAAACAACTTCCATCTGAGCTGGTGCTAAAATTTCTATTATTGTTATTAATTTTAGGACAGAATTTTACAGATATGATACTCAGTGAACTGAAAATAGGTTGCACATCCTCTGTAAACACCTGCCATAATGCTTTTAGGAAAGAAATAAATTACCCATTTCTCACAAACATTCTTACATTTAAGTAAAAGACTATTCTAAAATATGACCAAATAAAGCATCAGCTGCACTACAGCAGAACTTGAAATTCCTGAACTTTAAGGAAAAGTAGCTGTTGGCCACCATTCATACACCATTTTAGTTTGGAGGCAAATAGGCCTTGGATGAAATGAAAACAACTTTCTATGGTGTAGGTTTCTAGTAACATCAGAAGAATTGTTATGGTTATAAGAAATGTTATATCACCTCTGTTTGAAGGACCTCCACTGGCCAGGAGTTGGTCTGGAGATAGCTATCTTGGCTTTTTGGTATTGATTCAGATAGTCTGAGATTCCTTAAGACATCTTGCCATGAACTGGTGCATAGCCCAGCTGCTCGGTTGCACCCTGAAGGAATGTAAACTGTCTAAAGAGAAGATACATTTTAAAAAGTGCAATAGGTGAATTATGAATACATGGAAACACTTGTAATATGTGTTTTCAATTGTCCCAGGAGTGTCATAGGATGCTACATTAGGGACTGGTACCTTGTTGCATATGAAAAGAAATGAGGCGAAGAATCTTACCTCTAGAAATAAATAAGTATCTTTAAAAATACAGTAGTCCCACAGAAACATAGTGAAAACTTTATTGAATGATACATGTAACAGAGGTAGAGACTATTAACTCCTACCCAGACCCCACAGTCAGTTAGCATTAAAGGAATGCAGGTAAGAGATTTTTTAATTTGCTTCTTTCTCGTGATGAACTGCAAGATCCAGGCACAGTCCAAAATTCATCAGTTGATTTTACAAAATGTATTCAGCAAATGAACTAATGAATAAAAGTAGTTAGTAGAAATGTATTTAAGCTTTGAAGAAATATACCCACTAACCTCTTTTCTAGCTGGTTAAAAAATAAGACTTAACATAGCTTCTGATCAACACTTGGACCCTATGTTCTACTTTTTGGATATCATCTCTTCCACAGAAGTAATGGATAGCAACCCTCATGCTTGGCATACATTAAATTTACCACTTTCTTAAGAATCATAATGAGAAATAATTGAGTACAATTTTGGATTTTGGCCTGTAAGCATTTATAAAGGAACTGACCAAGATGCTAAATATTATTCTTTACAAACCTATAGGTATAAAAGAAATGACAGAGTGATTTTTTCTTTTCATTAATCTTAAGATCCAACAAGCAGGATATGCCTTTGCCCAAATTAAGGTGCAAATGAGACCATTTGTCATATGCCAGTTTTTAACAATAAATGTGAGATATAGAGACAGAAAGAAANAGAAAGAGGGGGGGGGGGGGGGGGAGGCGGCGGGGGGGGGGGGGGGGGGGGGGGGGGAGAGAGAGAGATGGCAGAGGGAAAGCTGGAGATGAGGCACAGAAGTGGGGGAAAGAGAGGTGGGAAGAGAGAGGTGAGAGTTGTTCTCCATCACTCTGGGGTTCTTGCTGGTGAGGCAATTCAATCTTCTGCTCATAGGTTCTGTGCAGAAAGAAATGTTGGGTCCACAGAGTCCACCACTATCAAATCTTTTTACTATTTATAAATTTTAGCAAAGAAAGTAATGCTAGTATGGCTACATTGTTTCCTTATTAATTAGTATTCTATCTTCAATTGGTTAAATGATTCTGTCATGTCTTATGTTAATTAATCTGCATGCGCAGTCTTTCTCTTCTTTTGAGTCAGTGGGTTTCTTGGGTCAGTGGTCCCCAGTTCAGTGGTTGCAATCTCCTGCTGGATTTACCTTTTACCCAGCTGGAGCTGATATCCGCACACTTGCTGAGTTGCTTTTATTAGTTTCTTTCTTATCTTGGGAGTTATGCCAAATGTCCTTGTAGCTCCTAAATTTTGCATTCTCTGTACACATTATCAGTCACATAACCTTCTTTCCCAGCTTTGTTTTCCTCGATGGTCTGAGATAGTTGAATTTATCATCCGAGCACCGTACAACCAGCACCACCTGTGCTGCCCACAGACCAAGTTCTGTGTACTCACAGGGGCATGTTTGGGAGGCTCTTGTGGTCATTTGGGTTCAGAGAGGCCATCTCTCCGATAACTTAGGGGGATCTTTGTTGGACCAGTGACGTGTATGAGCAGCTGCTTCTTTTCACTGTCTGTCAATGCGGGAAATTTTGTCTGAATGCTTTCAATGGGATGAGCTAACCAGATCTGTGCCAAGCCTCTGCCAGGCCAGGAATTAGCACTTTCCTATTTTAAATTCTTCCCTTCTGTGGACTTTACCATGCTTGAGACAGGTAACTGTACCTTCTAGCTCCTAGGAACTATTGCTTAATAATTAAATAAAAGTAAACATCATTGAATTTCTCAACCATATGGTGCACTCCTCAGGTATTGCAACCTTTTTTGACCACTAAGGATGTGCTGTTTAGATTAGGGCTTGGCTTGTTCAGTGTTAGCTTTTTAACTTAAACAGAAAAAAATAAAAGTTTGTATTTAGGAAGACACTTTCAAGCTTAGAGTTTAACATTTTCTGTTAAACTCTAATGTGCAAGGACTGTTAGAATTGTAAATTGCAATGATGTATACTACAGTATTCTCTAACCTTTGAGAATATAATTCCTTCTTCCTTTAGAATGTATCATATTTAAGCTTAAACTCTACTCTGCACAGGGTAGAGGTATTATTCACCTTGAATAATATGTATAGTTTATATTGAACTATTAGAGTATGTCTAATGGAGGGCAATGAGGATGGTGAAAGGGCTTTAGGAGAAGCCGTATGAGGGGTGGCTGAGGTCCTTTGGTCTGTTCAACCTGGAGACAAGGAGACTGAGGGGACACCTCATTGCAGTCTGAAATTTCCTTTTGAGGGGAAGATGAGGAGAAGTCTTTGTCCTAGTGACTAGTGATAGCACTTGAGGGAATAGTCTGAAGTTGTGTTAGAGGAGGTTTAGGTTGGATATTAGAAAGCGTTCTTCACCCAGAGGGTGATTGGGCGCTGGAACAGGCTCCCCAGGGAAGTGCTCATAGCACCACATCTTATAGAGTTCAAGAAGTGTTTAGACAATGCTCTCAGGTACATGGTGTGACTCCTGGGGCTGGTGCTGGTGCTGTGCAGGGCCAGGAGTTGGACTCGATGATCCCTGGCGGTTCCTTCCAACCCAGCTTACTCTGTCATTCTTTGATATATCATTATAAACATATGTAAAAGGAAAGGGATTTGAGGTACACATGTATAAGAACTAGCGAAGATTTTGGGTGCAATATGAAGAAAAAATGTGTGGGTGATTAATATTCAGTGAGGCCAATGAAAATTTAATTCAACTAATTTAGGTAACAGCATCTCATTTTCTTTTGCACTCCCAGTATAAATGCTATTTTCATCTCTGTGGTGGTTCATATCAGCTAATTCCTGCATAACTACAGTTGCTGACAGTGAGTAAAACATTGTCTTTGCTCTTACAAGTACTCTTTGAAGCCTACAGAGCGACACCTGCACAGATTGTTAGTAATAATTGAAATTACTTTTCTGAAAGTAACTTATCTCATCCTAACACACCTTATAGTTCTGTCTATTGTAATTTTCAGTCTTGTGTCCCTTTCTGAATGTACAAAGAATGCCATAGTGAATAAGTATAGAGTGGAGGATTCATTAAAAATTGTTTGAACACTGTGCAGAGGATGTGCTTGGAAAAACACAGAGTGAATATTGATTCCTAATGTGTTTTGAGAGTAGGAAAAAGATGCATTTCAGAAGAAGCTTACTTTCTCTGGCCCTGTGAGTCCTTGTGTTCCAGGCAGAATGTAACAAAAATTCAGGCAAAGAAGGACCACTGTTTTCCCTCCTGGCAATAATCCTGGCTGGGTCTTTTGGACAATTCAGAAGAGTCCAGTGAGAAGATTGGAAGTGAGCTAGGCTACTCTACCTGACTACTATTGAATTGGGCCTATCCATTACTATGGTCCAATAATCATGGTTTTTTCTTCAATGTTTATTGCTTCTGAAGAAGTTTTTAGCACAAGAAGTCATTGTAAAATTCTGTTATTTCCTCAGGCTCTTCACACAAATTTTAAATAACTACATGATACAAGTGATTTGCACAGTAGTGATTAATGGGAGACAGCTGACTATTTGCACATTTTTTTTGCTATTAATTATGTGCAGTTTTTATGATTAGATCATTAGTTAAAACCAATTAATTATCCCTTGATGGACTCCTGAGTTTTCTCTTGTTATGATAATTGCTGAAAATATTGTTGTGATATTGTTACAGCTCACTGTAATATGTGGTTAGCCTTGTCTAAATATTATGAAAATAAAATATTAATCCTTAGTCATATAAATATACATATGTCCTGGTTTAGGGCAAATCTGGGAGGAAACTTCCAAAGGGGTCCCTCTAGAAAGCAGATTCAAGTTGCTCCTCCCCCAGCTGGTTTGGAAAAAGATTTCCTTGGAGAAAAGTATAAAAAACTATTTATTTAAAAAGCAAAGTTTTCACAAGCATTAAAAAATTAATAATATTAAACAATGGAAACTCTCACTGTTCTGAAGAGATGGCAAAATCAGAGAGAGTCCTTGTTGTGGGGTGTAGCTCGGCTCACTCAGTCTATTCCCAGTCCCCCAGCAGTGGAAATGCCACATCCCAGGCCCTGGTGTGAGCTCCCGATATTTTCTGGGTTTTCAGTCCAGAGCAGGATTGTTCAGTTCCAAGAAAAGGAAAACCCACAGTCCTAGGAACTTCTCTACCTCAGCTAGCTAAAAAAAAAAAAACTAACTAAAAGCAAAGGAGAGCTCTCTCCTGCTGTCCATGCTACAGACAATACAGTCTGTGAGAAGAAAAGCTGAAGCTCTTATCTCTGTGTTTTTGAATACAGCTGCCTTGGACATTCCACTGCTCCTTCTCTGCTTCACTCTCAGACCTCATATAAAGTTGATATCTCTATTTCTGGGATAAACAGACAAATGGGGATGAAATTCAGCATCATAAAGTCACCCCAGGACAACATATCAACATATTAAAGATATTATGCTTCCAAAAGGTAAATTGGTACCATCCAGTGTCTAAATGCTGGATGAAGATTTGAAAAAATTATCTAACTTTTCTCTTTGGACAGTAGTTGCAACATATATCTGGTGAAATCACTTTTTTTATTTAGAATAAGAAGTGTTCTTGTTCTTGAAAAGTTATGGGACAGAGAACAAATGGACAGAAGTTCCAGAATTATTTTATTATGTTGGTATGCTTTTATTTAGAGACGTATACCTCATGCAAAATATTTTTTAAATGAAATGAGATTTACTAAGAGAGAGACCCACTCCAGGCTGCATACAAGCCCACGGTTATGAATCGTTCCTAAGCAGAGTCCTCTTGGACAATTCATTGATTATATGCTTTTCTTTAGAGTCCTGTTTCTCTGCAGAAACTGCCTTTTGAATACAACATTCAGCTTTAAGGCTGTGACCCAATTTACAACATATTTTCATTAGCCTTCTATTTTTGATTTCTTTCAAAAGTATGTTAAAATGTTTTGGGGTTTTTTTTCTGTGTTTTTACTAGTATGCTTTAAGAGATGCTGTGTGGTAATGACCAGTCTGGCATTCCATCCTGAAGGGGAAGGGAGAACCCAAGATTTGTAGATGCCCATAGTCAAAAAGCAGCAACAAAAGTCAGAGGGTCCACAGACACTTACAAAGTTTTATTAATACGTTATACACACAACATGGAAATTATTATAAGTTAGTTCCTTTTCTTATAGTATAAACCCAAAGCAGTGGAATCCAAATAAAGGTTAGAGTGAAAGAAAGAGAAGGAAGGAAGGAAGGAAGGACTGCAGGAAGGACTGCAGGAAGGAAGGAAGGACTGCAGGAAGGAAGGACTGCAGGAAGGAAGGACTG